>JALMGJ010000001.1:97080000-97202500 GCA_023362775.1 Charina bottae | reverse complement strand
ATGATTTGTTACATACCTGTACAAGAGTTTAAATTCTTCTTAAAATTTCAAAAAGTAAATGGAATCATTAATGTGGCCATACTGATGGCAGGCTACTACACTCTTGGGTTGACCCTATGTGCTAGCGCAAAATGTCAAAACTATAGCTGAGGCTTATGCAAGTATTTCAATCACACTTCCACCTCATTTTCCTTTCCTTGCTTCACGGGTCAGTTATAACCTAAGACTCTCAGATGAGGAACTTTCTACTGGTAAAACACCTTGAATAAATGTCCACTATGGAAGACTTGGAACAACCCAACTGGCTTCCTTCCAACTGCTCAAGGAACCCCAAGACGACGACTCCTAGCCAGTATGAAGTACTGCTGCAGACACACTCAAGAGAGGGTTCAAAGGCCCCAGCTCTTCCTGCAGACTTCCTTGGGCCACATGGGGAGTTCCTGCCAATACTAGAGCACCATATGCCACTGACCTGACACACGGGGAGAGGCGGTTTTTAACCCAAATGCATATTTTAAAAATTACAAGTGAAGCCCCAAGCATTTAAAGCTGTTATGACCTTCACTGGCCATTTCTACAAGATCTGATTAAGCAACTGCAAGAGCTAAGTGGCTTTTAGGCTTAGCTAAGCTGCATATTTCATGCTAGGGATGGCAACATGGTACTCAATGTCTACCTCTGATCTACAGTATTTGGCAGACTAGATGTCCACAATCATGGGCTTATATGTATCTTTTTATATTTCCATTTTAAAAGGAGAAGCGAGTTCCAAAACATAGCTTGCGTTGCTGAACAAAAAAAGGAAGACATAAAGCTGTTTTCCAGTATTTCCTAGGACAATAATTAATTCCACATGGCTAAATTGTTCTGGAAGAGCAAAAAACCCAAACATACAAAAACAAAAAGGCCACAGTCATGAGAGTGCCCAGCAGAGCCACTATAAATGGCTTTTTAAACACCATTGCTTTTAAATACCTGCCAGGAAAAACTAATCACATCATTTGCTGGGTACATGATCCAGTTCTGCAGACTATGACCACTGCAGAGTGTGGTCAAAGTGTGCTATGGCAGCAAACAATGCAATAAAATGAAGAGTGACTTGAAAATATGCATGGAGATCAGCAAAAGCTATTATACTTGATATCTAATTGAAGTCTATGGAGGTAGTATATCTCTAAATGCCAGATAGCAGGACAGAGAGATGATTCTCTTTTTATAAGCATGGTTGAAAGCTGGACCTCTGTTCTGATCAACAAGGAAAATGGATCCAGCAACAAAAATGTTATAGTTACATTAATGGCATACATCAACTATTCTCCAGCAAGGAAAATAATATAAAAGGCAGATAAATTAATGGTACACATCAGTAGTCCGTTGCATTACTTAGAATGGCAAGTCCTTGGTCAGAGGCTACATGCTATTCATTAAAAGATGCTGAGAACACACAAGGGAGATATCTGGCGTTCACGCCCCACTGATTCTGCTCTCCCATGCAATATAGCTGGCTGTCGTGGGAAACAGGCCACTACATGAGATACAGCTTGACCTGTGCCATGCAAATCCAGCTAACTGTAATTTATGCAATAATCCATGCTTAAATACTAGTGACTTAGCCTGATCCACCAGCCCAGCCTAATTGGTTGTTTCCCAAGCCTAATTCAAGGTGCTCACTTTGGGGTACAAAGCCCAATACATTACTTCTATATAGTCTGCCCTCTGCTCTTGTGTCTTCAGTGGGTAACAAGACATGTTTTACCCTTTTTAGGTGACTCGCTCCACTGCAGCAGGGCACCAAGAATAGGGCCTAGCTAGCAGGTGTGTGGGGCTGAAGAAGTTATTGGCTACCACTCCACATCTGTTTTTTATTTATTTTATTTATATTTATATTTAATATATATTTATTAAATTCTTACAGGGGTTTGAGGCTGGCTATATATATATATATATATATATATATATATATATATATATATATATAAAATTATATTACCGCCCATCTCCCCCATCGGGGACCCTGGTCGGTTCACAATAAAAATATATTAAAAAATATAGCACTCCCTCCTCCAATTTCTCCCTACCACAACAACCCTCTGAGATAATTGGCCCAGAGAAGCAGTGAGCTTCCATGGGTCTCCCAAGTCCCAGTCTAACATTTTAAGCACCAGATCTGCTATCTGAAGCTTTCTCATCCCTAGAAACCGAGGAACACACATGCTGACAAAATGAATTGTCTTTACAAGGCAAATATATGAATTAAAGTACGCATGTAAAAAGTCTTTCACATCAGGTTTTCTGAACCATCCAAATTTCTGCATTATGATGCCATTTTCTTCACAGATAAGTGACCAGGAAATTCCAGAAGAGTGGGTTTTTCTAGAACTATCAACTGCTTAGGTATTTTTGTTCAGCACTATCCTCTCAAAACTCTTGGGCATTTTTCCTTCATTCAGTAATTTCTAATAATGCTAGAATACAATCTCTCCACCATCGCCTCCATTCAATATATCCCGGTTATTGGAGATCTCACATGCCTGGAGGACCACAGGTTGGGCAAGGCTGCCCTTAGTGTGTGAGAGGGCTGGTAAACCTTTGAAAAGGTAAACTCTCCTGTGAATTGAGCTCTACTTCTTGTGACTTCATGGACACACCCAAACAATTTTCTTAGCAGCATTATGGAAGTGGGTTGCCACTGCCTTCTTCCGGGACACCGTTTGACTTCCAACAGTTCTGGTATTTCCCGATAGTTAATATATGGCTAAGAGACTAAGATGCCCCTTGGTAGCTTCTGATCCTAGACAAGATCAGCCAAGTGCTCCTAACCAAATACTGCACATTGTCAGAGTAGCCAATATTTTTTTTTAAGATGCAAAACATACTTTTTCAGTCTTCACTGTCATATATATATATATATATATATATATATATATATATATATATATATATATATAGGATGCGACAAACCAGCTAGATTGGATATTAAAAATGTTGTTACTGATCTATTTGGTATTTTACATTCATACTGTTCAAGAAAATTATCTTCCATAATCTGCTGTGCTCCTGATGCTAACAGGTAATGGGCCATGCTACCTGAGAACTCTGGGAGTTATGATTGAAAAAGGCTGAATGAAAAAATAAATGCTGGAAATATTTGGTTTTTATCTTTTACTATTAGATGTGGGAGGTGGAGGGATTGTCCCATCACTTTCAAAGTCTCCCTTGGCACCTCCAGCATCTTCTGGCTGGGAGATATTAAAAAAAAGAAAAACTTGACTTCATACAGAATAAATTGTTATGCTGTAACTCAGAAAAAAATTATCTCATATCTTTCATCAAAACTACCTGGTTTAAAAAAATATAGACTGTTTGAGCAGCCACTCTGAACAGTCCATAAAATGCTTGGCAGAAAGCTGAAGGAGACCATAAACAGCCATCCCAAGTGAATGAAAATAAGGAAAAGTACCACAGCATGCATCTGAAACCCCTTAGAAAACTATTTCTCTTAAAGCTGGATCTCACTGTCCTCATCTTCAAAAGACAGTAACAAGAATTCCAACAGGAGTGTTTTTTTAAAAAGCGTAAGATTTTATACTATACAAACAGCCTCTTTTTTTAAAAAAAAAAGTAGGCATCCAGCCTTCTTGGATGGAAAAATATGCTGGAACTGCGTCAATAATTTCTACTGAAATCTTAGAAGCAAGAGGTGCAAACAACTAACCTTCTTGTAACCAGAGAAGGTAGAATCTTCCAAAAGCTAGCAAAAATAAATTTATATCTGTGTGGTCACTAAGACTTGACACTGATTTGATGTCACTTCATTGATCAATCAAAACAAAAAATAGAGCTTATGAACTACCTGCCAAGATGAGGAAACACTCAGCCTTATTCAGTCTTCACAAAGATTCTCTTTCATTGCATCAAAGAAAACAGCCCCCACCCCCACCTCCAGTAGCAGTTGAACTAGTCTAGTCTTATTTCTCAAATTACATATGACTACTAATTTTTGTTTTACCACTGTTATGGCCTGGATCAACATTTTGATCTAATTGTTTTCATTTCAAGAAGGTGCCTTACAATTTGCCCTTCCAAAATTAAAAGAAAATGTTTAGATTCAAAATCATCTCAAGACTTCATCAATTTTTAGCTTTACTTAAAGATTAATAGGTACAAGGGCTCCTTTATAACATACAGTTGCAATCGAAATTATTCAACCCCCATTGCAAGTCAGGTTTATTGTCAAAATTTACAGACTTTCAGCTGTTTGCAATGAACAAATCAAACAAAAGCAATTGAAATAGCTCAACACAAGGAATGCTTCAAGTGGTTTCCCCAAATTCAACTGGAAATGCAACTTATAATGACTTCTCCAGTCTCAAAATTATTCAACCCCCTGAACAGAATCCGCCACAACAGCACACATACTGTACAGTATGCAAAACAGGTGTCTCAAGCACACCTGATGCAACTAATCAAGGGCTTCATTAGTTGCACCAGGTGTGCTTGAGCTGGAACACATGAAATGCCGGAACTGGCTAGGGCAGGGCTTTCCAAAGTGCCGCCGCTGGCGACAGACCCAGCGGCGGCGGCAGCGACACGCGCGCGCACGGCGATGGCGCGGGGGGGCGTGCGGCGGCACGCGCGCGCACGGTGGCGGCGCGGGAGGGGTGTGTGGCGGCGCGGGGGGCGTGCGGCGGCGCGCGCGTGCATGGCAGCCGCCGTGCACGCGCGCGCCGCCGCTTCCGGGTGGTGTGGCGACACACCACGCTGTGTGTGGTGACACAAAAGTGTGCTCTTCACAGATGAAAGCAGGTTCCCACTGAGCACATGTGACAGACGTGGCAGGGTCTGGAGACGCCGTGGAGAACGTTCTGCTGCCTGCAACATCCTCCAGCATGACCGGTTTGGCAGTGGGTCAGTAATGGTGTGGGATGGCATTTCTTTAGGGGGCCGCACAGCCCTCCATGTGCTCGCCAGAGGTAGCCTGACTGCCATTAGGTACCGAGATGAGATCCTCAGACCCCTTGTGAGACCATATGCTGGTGCGGTTGGCCCTGGGTTCCTCCTAATGCAAGACAATGCTAGACCTCATGTGGCTGGAGTGTGCCAGCAGTTCCTGCAAGACGAAGGCATTGATGCTATGGACTGGCCCGCCCGTTCCCCAGACCTGAATCCAATTGAGCACATCTGGGACATCATGTCTCGCTCCATCCACCAACGCCACGTTGCACCACAGACTGTCCAGGAGTTGGGGGATGCTTTAGTCCAGGTGTGGGAGGAGATCCCTCAGGAGACCATCCGCCACCTCATCAGGAGCATGCCCAGGCGTTCTAGGGAGGTCATACAGGCACGTGGAGGCCACACACACTACTGAGCCTCATTTTGACTTGTTTTAAGGACATTACATCAACGTTGGATCAGCCTGTAGTGTTCTTTTCCACTTTAATTTTTGAGTGTAACTCCACATCCAGACCTCCAGGGGTTGCTTACATTTGATTTCCATTGCTTTTTGTGTGATTTTGTTGTCAGCACATTCAACTATGCAATGAACAAAGTAATTAATACGAATATTTCATTCATTCAGATCTAGGATGTCTTATTTCAGTGTTCCCTTTATTTTTTTGAGCAGCTTATAAAGTTTTGCAAGACTCAAAAGGAAGAGGTGGCTTGGGCCTCCCGGATTGGAAGTTATATTATGCAGCTTGTTGTTCAGTATGGTTTAAAGAATGGATTGTTTTGAAAAATGAAAAACTATTGAATTTAGAAGGTCACGATCTAAGATTCGGATGGCATGGATACTTATGGTATGACAAAGTTAAAGTTAATGTGGACTTTAAAAATCATTATATTAGAAGATCTTTGTTAAGGATTTGGAATAAATATAGGTCAATTTTATGTTACAAGATGCCTTTGTGGATTTCTACACAAGAAGCATTCTATAGAACTGAAACAAGAGATAAAGACAAATGGCTGACTTATAAGGACTTGTTAGAAAAAGAACAAGGAGAATACAAAATTAAATCAAAAGAACAACTTGCCTCAGAAGGATATACTTTTCAATGGCTTTCCTAAATGCAGCTTATAGAGATATTCAAGTTAGATAAAAAAGACTTTAGATTTGAACAGAGTAAATCAGAATTTGAAATACAACTTTGTGAAACAGATGAACATTTAATTGCTAAAATGTATAAATTATTGTTGAGAGGGGAAATGGTGGAAGAACAAGTTAAAGATTGTATGATTAAATGGGCAAAAAATATCGGTCATAATATACATATGCAGCAATGGGAAAATATGTGGTCTAAAGGATTGAAGTTTACTCTGTGTTATAATTTGAAAGAAAATTTCTATAAGATGATGTATCAATGGTACATGACCCCCAAAAAACTCACTAAAATATATGGGACTGTTTCTAACATTTGCTGGAAATGTAATAAACAAGAGGGGTCATTTTACCACATGTGGTGGGCATGTAAGATTGCAAAGAAATTTTGGACCCAAATACATACGTTGATGCAGAGTATACTACAAATACAGATTCCGTTTAAACCAGAATTATTTCTGTTGGGAATATTGGATTTACAAATAGAAAAACATTTTGTCAGAATTATACAATATATGATTACAGCAGCAAGACTTCTTTATGCACAATTTTTGAAAACTCAGACTTTACCAACGATACAAGAGTGGATGTTAAAATCGATGGACATGGCAGAAAAAGATAAACTGACTTATGGTTGTTAGGGGTTTTCCGGGCTGTGTGGCCGTGTTCCGGCCACACAGCCCGGAAAACCCACAACAACCATCGGATTCCGGCCGTGAAAGCCTTCGACTATACAAAAAACTGACTTGTTTATTGAAAGAAAACTCAAGTTGTCGATATCTCAAAGAGTGGAAACCATTGATGGACTATTTGCAAAATGCAGGAGGGGCGAAGCTTACATGGGGTTTTGAAGATTAGATTAAACATAATAGTGTATACTAGACAAATAATTATTTCTATCTATTGCATGAAAAAACAACATTTAAGGCAGATGCTTTTATCTACATGACCAGAGATAGATTGGAAGTTACCTATTTTTCATATCTTTTTCTTTCTTTTACTTTACTACACTTTTTCTTTCCTTTTTCTTTATTTTGTATTTGTATTTCTATTTCTTTTTCTGTTTCTAACTTTTAACTACGTATTTTAAAATTGTAATAAAAATTTATTTAAAAAAAAATAGCTTCCCAAAATGCTTGTTTAACTCTAACACTGCTCATTTCAATCAGCAGAAGTTTTATTCCAGGTGTTGCCTGGATGTTGTTGTAAAATTAAGATTTAACTGCTGCTGAAATTTAATTGACAGTTGTATTTTGCCATTTTATTGTCCTTTAATTGTAGATTTTTGTAAAAAAAAGAGGAAGTAAAAAGGTTATAAAATTAAGTACAAAAGGCTTAAACACAACATAAAATTTGGCAAATATTTATGCAGTCCTATAAAAGGGACAACTTAAGCAATATGTGGCTTTGATATGCTATTCATTTGTGCTGATTTTAGTAAGAAAGGGTATACAATTACCTGCTTTCACCAGATGGCAAGAAACTTTCATTCACAAGGGTCCCTTAAAGTTGCTCTACAGCTGTTGTTTTTCTGTGTTTCAGAACTATCTCAATTATTGTGTGTGCTATTTGCTTTATTTAAACCTCTGAGTTTCTTCACATCAGCCCTGTCAGACTCGCTTTGCTTGCCTGCCATGTATTTGAGCCAACACGTGTCAAGCAGTATAGAAGCCGACTCTCGTGTCAGCCTGCTTTGTAGACAGCTACTTTGCACGGAAGAGAACTGCCTCCCTCACATTCCTTTGCTGACTGGGGAAAAACAAAGGACTCTGATAAGACACCTGGACTCTCATTAAACTTAACAAGTTGGGAGGGGGGAAGATCAAGAGTGGGAAAACGGTTGTTTTGAAACTAACAAGGGATGAAGTCAGAAGGACGTTTTTAAGTTTGAATGCTTGGCACCAAAACTGGTATTCAGAGCTTTGCAGCCATTCCATGTAGCTGTATTCTAATAAATGAATTCTTTTAGCATTCTGATGAACTGTCTGGGGAATTTATTGAGTTAGATACTGGCACTGGGACCATCACAAACCCATGCTCAAGCAGTTATTAAGGGCAAATAACAAATGTAATAAAATCAGTCTCTAAGTCTTCCTTTTTCCTTAACTTTTTCCCTTCTTGGCTTGACACTGAGTATCTACTGAAAGATTTGATAAGAACTCTTTCTTAGTTAGTCTAGGGTCCTGCACTTTAAGCATTCATTTTTGTTTAGTTATTCACAGGACAAAACATGACACTGAATTATGGCTTAGGTCTGAGTCAAGAGACTTACTTGCTTCCAACAAGTCATTGGATCAACACGTTTATCAGTGATTTATTACTTTGAAGGCAGCTGCCTATCTGAACATCTCAGACCTATAAACTGTTATCCTAAACACCCTTGGAATGAAAAATCCTTCAGAATTTCAGAGTTATTCTTATTTTTAAGAATAACTTAAAGTTATTCTTAAAGTTTGTCCAAATCCAGGACATGAGATCATGAGGATTTCATAGCATCTAAGCCAGCCAGCCGTCTCACGATGAAATAACTATAAGGTTAGGACACCTTTAACCATAGTCCTGGCTACTGATATTCATCAATATTACCAAAACTAAGAGATTGGGGTTCATTCATACCATCCTCCCATATAATCCTCTCCAGATATTAAGGTCTTCAGGAGATACACTGCTGCTGAACTTGAGCGTACTATGGCTTTCTAGAGTTTAGAGTGAAATGTTTTCTCCACAACATAAAAAACTCTTATGGCCAGCCTTTGGTTCTTAATAATTTAATCAGCTATACAACTGTTTTAACAATCAAGACAGTGTACGTAAAGTGCTTTCAGTGCTGAAGTAGGGCACTTTGGAACCTTCTACTATTATGAAACTTTTACTTTCTGCATAATAGTAGGAGGTTCCAAAGGCAATGACTTAGATGCCAGAATGGCCACAGTAGATGCTCACTAGAAATACAGAAGACCAATGAAACAGATCGGTACCTTCCAGCAACCTCTTCCATAATAATTATTTATTATTTATTTTTTTAAATTTATTTTCTATCCCGCCTTTTTTTTTTTTATAAATAACTCAAGGTGGCGAACATACCTAATGCAGCAAATATTTCTCTGTTTCTTCTGCCCACCTTACCCTTCTTAGTTCCAGGACGCGAAGATGCTCCAAAGAATTTCTTCACAGTTGCCACCTTCCGCAGCTTCTCGCTGGTTTTTTTTTCCTCAAATTTTGTGAAAGTAACTGACTGAGCCCCATGAGTATGCTGAGTATTAGCATAGGCCTCTTCTTCCTCACGCTGCAGCCTAGCATTGGGAAGAGAAATATGCAGTCTCAGTTCCCTTAAAAGGTTTGGCCAAATGACTAGCAACTTCCCATACATTCTGTTGCTAGACCCAGGCTCTAGGGGTACGCAAAACATTTCAACTTCAAAATGCCCCATTTCATGCTCAAAACAATTATTTCACACACTTGAAACAAGACATTTCAACCATTCTGGAAGTTATTAAAGCCTGAAACAGTGTACTGTAGCCTAAAAATAGCTGTTCCAAGCTCGATGCATTTCCAGAATGATTGAATTAGTTCATTTCAGACTGCACAATACTACCAGCTACAGATGGTTCACATGAAAATTAGCCAGACTCCAGAGCCTTGTCTGCACCGTGTAGACCAATGAAGTGCCAGAATGGGAACTACTGAACCATTATAGATTGTGTGTCAGGATTCTTTCTCTAATGCTCTTCAGGAAAGTGATGAATGCTACATCAGTGAGAAATATCATCACAGTCCACCTGGTGCGTTAATTTTCTTCCTTGCACTATTGTTTACTAACTTATGTATTTACTGGTCTATGCTGCTAAATTTCCATTGGCTCTAAGTGACTTATAGAAGACCAAAAACATAGGTTTAAGAACACTGGAAACACAAAGCACCAACCAATGTCCTATGTCAGTGCTACCTACAAGGGTAGGCTAAACGTCTCCATATCAAAATGCATTCCTAAGGAGCAGAATCTTTATAACCCTTCATAAGCCCAATAAGGCAGAGGAGGACCAAATATCCAGGAATAAGTTCTTCTAAGAAAGGGGCCATCACTGGGAAGGCTTGTCCCCAAGGTCCCTGCTAGTGGCATTCCCTCAAACAAGGGACCTTCAGCAAGTTCTCCCTTCCCGATTTCACTGGGTAGACAGATTCAACCCAGAGAAGGTAGCCTCACTGGTACCCAGTCTCTGAATCATGAATACAGTAGCTTTAACGGTGACAACCAGCATCTTGAACTGCACCCAAAAACTAACTGGAAGCCAATGCAGCTCCCAAAATAGCAGTATTACAAGGGCAAAATTCAATGTGCTCATAATCCATAACTACATAGGCAGCTTCACGCTGTACCAGTATTAGCCAGAACCTCTTGGAGATTGAGACAAAGACCACTGTTGTAACACCTAGACATTTCACCTCTGAGCATTTCTGTCTTGTACTGCCAACCTACTTTGGAGAAGAGACAAATCAGAACCCCATCCTGCCTCCTTAGCACTGACTGTTCTCTAGAGGGGAGGAAGAGGGACTATTAACTTTTAAAGGCAGGTAAGCTTTGACAAACAGGGCTTATCTTCCTGGACAACAATCCACAAAATTCTAAATAGCCTTTTGATAGATAGTCAAGCAGCTGAAAAATTTTTGAACATCAATTATAGAGCCATAGCTCATCAATCATTATGAGTATTTTTAAAACTGAAATATACAGCAACTGTTTGGGGTTTTTTTGTATATAGTTAAGATGAAGGGGTACTATACTAACACACTTGAGTTTAGATAGCAGACCTGGAAAACACTGTTCTCTGCTCAAGAAGTTCAAGGCATTATTTTCCAGAATCCATTAACTTCAGCTATTTGGACCAAAGATCGAGATGGGAAACAACTAGAACGAAGGTGCAAAAAGTGCAGCCGAACACCTTTATGACTGGCTCCAGTAGCTCCAGCAGGGGTTTAATTTGGAGGACTGCTTAATAGTTAAAATAAATTAATAAAGCCTTAAAAAGAAGGCACCTAGCCACCCCTGCCTCACAAAATCTGGGCAGGGATCAAAGTACCTATTTTTCCCCTTAACAGAACAAAAGAGTAGCCCCATCTACTCTGGCAAACAGACGATAGAACAGCCCACAGTATTTTTGCTTTACCTCTGAAGGGACCTATAACACACACTGATATATACACACAGAGAGAACAATCTCAGTGTCATAGCACCCTCCTCTGATAAAAATAAGTCTCAGGTATTTTTCCTTTTGTTGGAAAAGAGTGTTTTACCAACCCTCCCCCTAAGAAAAACAGTAACATATAAAATAAATTAAAAATGAATTAAATAATTACGCAAAAGGAATACCTGCTGCACTAATCAGCTGCAAAGGAAAACCTGCTACTCTAATCAGCTGTTTGACAGGTAGTGGAGTGGCGGCAACACTGGAGCTAGTGGTGGCAGTGAGGCCTGGAGGCATTGGAGGTGCTTGGCAGTGCTACTTTCAGGCACTGGAGAATTTATTGACTTTTTAAAAAATACTGGCAGGCCACTCAAGGCTGCTTGTTGTGCAGGCCTGACCCAGAAACTCCCCGTCTGCTATCTTATTTAAAGTAGGATATATATGAAATGTACTTGAAATTTAAGTTTAAAAAATATATTTATCAAAGACGAAAGTTAATGTCTGTAACAGGCTTACACCACCTTCCATGCTAAGCTTCATGAAAGCAATCTAAAGCTTTACACACTTGATACACTTTCAGCCAATGAATGTGCACTTTGCTGTGACTAAAAGTTGCATCTTAAGACCCAAACAATATTTCATGTGATTTAGCTGATGGTGGAGGGTACTGGTGTTTTTTTACAGAAAAGGCATTCTAGAGTTCATCACTTCCCCAGGATCGTCTTACCTCTCAGCAAGCTCCCAGTCTTCCTGGATTTGCTTCTGCCTGGCCTTTTGGTACTCTTCTCTCCAGCACTTGGAGCAATAGCCCTGCCAGGCTAGGTTACCATAGTAACCACATCCTTTCTTGCAGAGCAGCTCCGACTGATCAACATGGATCCCTCGGCGTTCTGACTTCAGACTCATCTTGCTCCTGCTGCAAAGAGGAAAGAGAGCAATTTAGGCATTCCTGCACAAATCAAAGAAAAAGCAGGCTAATGTTCTATCAAGAGAAAAAACACATGTAATACTCTCCCACTTGCCAACCCTTTTATAAGCTTAGGTAAAAATAAAGACCACTGAGTTGATTGTCAACATCCAGAGTGTGAGATATGCAGTCCTAGAGTACTAATCCATACAGATTAGTATGGATTTCCATAGCGCCTGAGAGACAACGAGCTAAAAGGCTTAGCAGGGGAACACGGATGTATACAACTGGGTTGACTAGCAAGACCTAGAGATAGAGATGTAAATCCAAAGTCAGAGATGAACATTACATTTTAAAGTCAAGGAGCAGGATGGAAAATTGTCAGCTTATCAACAATACAAGACAACATTTTGGCACAAGGTTCAGCACCAGATTTTTATTCATTCATCTAAACCAGGGCTTTCCAAAGTTTTCCCGCGGCGACACACCAACCGCCGTTGGTGTGTCGCTGCGGGAAAACCCGGAAGTGCCGCTCTTGCGGCAGCGCGCAAAAACCCGGAAGCGCTGCTGCCGCTTTCAGGTTTTTGAGCGCCGTCGTTGGTGTGTCGCCGCGGGAAAACCCAGAAGCGCTGATGATGATCAGTGCTTCCGGGTTGTGTGGCGACACACCAGACTGTGTGTGGCGACACACTTTTGTGTCGCGACACAGAGTTTGGAAAGCTCTGATCTAAACATTCAAAAATTAAATCTCTCCTGCCTCAGCTGAAAGATGCTAATCAGAGGTACAATGATAACCGCTAAAAAAACGAATCTGTTATATTCATACATGTAACTTTTTTCAACATAGAAAACAGAAAACTTTCCGGAAGTTTTCCTCTATCAATTAGGATAATTTGCATAGGATACGTTGTACAGAAAATGTTTTGAAACTTAAAGAATGATCAATATAGAATCATTCCCGATGAACTGTCACAAAGTTGTCATTTTATTCCAACTTACAAGTCATTCTCATATACATATACATATACACATAGGCATACAGTACACATACACATATATGATCTCAGAAAGTGGCCATGCAGCATTCTTAGTGCCAGCCAGTTAGGGATCTTGCCATAGTAGAGATGCAGCTGTAGAACATCAGGGCTGTCTGTATCCACAGAGTGTCACAACCAGTCAAATTTGCCAATTCAGCAATAGACACTCAAAGCCATACAACAGTATACCAGAGTTTCTCAACCTCAACAACTTTAAGGTGTGGACTTCAATTCCCAGCATCTCACAGCCGTGGTATCATTATCACATAGGACACGGTGACTTCACACCAATTCAACTTCAAAATATTCAGTCTCTTAGAGTGCCTGCAGTACCTCTGTGCCACATGCTCCAGGCAGCACAAGGAGAAAAAAGGCCATATGAAATAGTATGACAGACATTGATTTAATCTCTAGAATCAAAGAGAAGAAACTGATGCTGCTAAGATTCAAAATATAGTGTAGGACCTTCCCTGCATCTGACCTTAAATACACATTGTAAGGAGATTAGGCAGGGGCTGGATAATCAAACCACACCCAGTGGCACAATGACTACAAGAATAGTGTTATTCATACAAGTCATCAAGTTAAACAAGCCAGCAAGGAGGGACCATGTGCTGCATGAGTCTCCTTTAAATACTACTACTGTAAGTAAGCATGCAGATGCAAGTAGATACCACTTCGGTGGGTAGGTAACAGCGTTCCATGCACGTCATGCCGGCCACATGACCGCGGAAGCGTCTTCGGACAATGCTGGCTCTTCGGCTAACAAACAGAGATGAGCACCGGCCCCTAGAGTCGGACACGACTGCACAAATTTGCGGGGGGGGGGGGGACCTTTACCTTTACCAAGTTATGACAACTTCAAAAATTCTCTCCAAAAACAGTGAAAGTGGCCTTTTCACACAGATGCATTTCAGCTATATGTACAGGCTTGGCAGGCAGAAGTACATACAATGAATGTGTGTCAGTCCTTTAAAAATAAAAGCCAAGAGTAACATATAGATGTTAATAGAATAACATATCTATTAAAGTCAAACACCTCCATGTCAAGCTAAACTCCTGGTGACTTCATGGACATACAGTTGAGCTTTTCGAGATCAGCCAAGGTCTAACAGGTTCTGCCATCTACTATGAAAACACTTACAACATTGATCTAAACAGTTACAACACAAGCTCATTTTATGCTCACCCACCGTACTTCTTCCGGTTGGTTTGGATTTTTTTTTTTTAACACACACATCCCCTGCCACCAAACCAGGCCAGAAAAGAGTACCAGTCTGCCAAATCAAAACACTTCAGGGTGTGCAGAGTGCAAGATCAAACAGAGAGGTATTAAGAGTTATGCACAGTGCAACAGATCTCAACAGACAGCAGTCAGTGTTCCTTTTCAAATGACAAAGGTCAGCATGAAAACTACTCATCTCTCAGTATAAGACAGGAGAAAAGCAGAAGGAAGACCGGCTCACTGATCCTTATTAGCAAAGCTGGAGAAAAATACCTTGTGCCACCTAAATCTGAAATGGAGCTTGAGCTCTTCCACTCGATGCTGATGGAAGAAAAAACATCCCTTTGTAGCAAGGGAGTCTCCCAGAATCGCGGGAATGTTTGCTCATGTTGAGTCATGTGTTTCCATAAACAGAGTAATGCAAGAATGTCTCTGGTATGTCAAAAGTACTTGCTCCCTTTAAGGGAGGACAACTAGGATAACTCTATCTATGGTGTTTTCTATGAATCCTTTATAAAATCTAGGAAGCAACTGAACTTGATAGGCATTTCCATTCAGAGCAGAATAATTGCTTAATTAACTTAGAAAAATATTGCCAGGTAGACTGCTGTTCAGCAATCTGACTCAACACCAGAAAGTATTTGGGGGGAAAATCCAAGTTGGGGAATTTTAAAAAACCTACTTCAGACACACTGTGCGAAGACCCAGCTCTCTGGAGAAGGCTGTAATGCTGGGAAAGGTGGAAGGAGAGAAGAGGATGACCAGCAGCAAAGTGGATGGACTCAGTTACAGTGGCGATGGGGGCATCGTTGGAACACCTGAAAGACCAGGTTAGGGATATGACTTGATGGCTAATAATAATAGTAATAGGTTGGGAGAACCAGGATAATTTTACCTGAGTGACTCAATTTTTGTAGATAGCACCCAAGACTAGAAAGATTATAGGGTGCCCACAGGTTAATCAGGAAATCCTCTTAAGAGGTGCTGAGGAACAGCTGTGTTCCTGACTCACACTGAAAAATTACAAGAGTCCTTCAGTGCTTTACCGATATACTGAGTATAACATAAAAACCTCGATGTATACCATATATTGTAAACTTTTATGACATCAACTCACAAACTTATCATGTTTTATAGGCCAGCTGAAGGATAAGGGAAGAGAGATAGATAGATTAAGGAAAATTAGGAATCAGGAGTAAAATACACACATAACTAGATTCCCAAGAAGTCCTATTGCCAGAGACATAAACCAAATTATCCCATCTTGAAACTGGAAAGCAGGGGATGGGGGGGGAGGGGAGAGGGAGAGAAGGTAGTGGGCAAAACACTGAATTTGATCTTACAGTCATCTCCTCCCAAGATACAGCAGTCAGCATAAATGAGAGAGATCAGGGTATCTCCACAGAATAGGATACTGACATCTCATCAAAGAGTTGCCATTCACCTTAGGGAAATAAATTCAGCCTTTGCTTTACATAGTGAAATACTGGACCTAGGATTAACTTGAACTTTTTCTGTCCTTAAATTCTGCACTACCTATTTTCTGCTTCCACGTGGATGACTGGCTTCCAGAGACTCAGTGTGGTTTGTTTGTTTGTTTGTTTGTTTACTTACTTACTTACTATTTCAATTTATTCCCCGCCCATCTCCCTTGCAAGGGACTCTGGGCGGGTTACAACAACTGAAAGTTTAAAAACTATACATAACAATATCTAAAATACATCCAATAATAATAATAAATTACATAAAATCCAAGATGGGGGGACCGTAGGATGGATCGTATTACTACGGGGCCAGCCAACCCCAGGAGGCACTGCTGCCTCTGTCGTCCCAGGCCCAGCGGCAGAGCCAGGTCTTAAGGGCCTTCCGAAAGGCCAGGAGTGAAGGGGCCAGTCTCACCTCCGGGGGCAAGATATTCCATAAGGCGGGTGCTATCGCAGAGAAGGCACGTCTCCTGGACCCCGTTAGATGGAATTCTCTTGTTGAGGGGGTCCGAAGCATGCCCTCTCTGCATGCACGGGTGGGGCGGGCCGACGTTATCGGGATGAGACGGTTCCTCATATTATTTTTATTATATAAAAAGTCCAAGGCTAACTGATCTAAATTCAAATTTTGCCCAGTTTTGAATAGCTTTGTGTGACCGTGAAGAAAGCACTATCTTAGTCTAACTTATAGGGCAACTATGGTGATAAAATGAGATACAATCAGTGTTCACTATGGGTATGAGATTTACCACATCTTAGATGGGGGAATGAAATAAACCAATATTTAACAATACCATTTTCATGCTGTACTATACTAACACACCAATATCAAAATGGCTTCAAAACACTGGTCATCCACATCTCTAAATATACTCTTGTTATAAATGCTCCCACCTGTAATCTAGGGCTACATACAGTAGTATCTTTTGGCCAAAGGCATAGTTGTCTTTTGGCTCCTGTACTGGGCACTACTCTCCAAAGCATGATAGGTGCACCTAGGACAAAAACTAAATGTTGTTTAATTTCATGCAAAGTTCATTAAAAGTGAAAGTTAATATGATTATTCATATATACATATACATATACATATTTAATCATTTACCTCTTCGGTCAAGGTTTTTGAGGTTGGACGTAGCCATGAGGCCTTAGGTATGCATGTCTGCTTTCATCTACAGTAATTAGGTTTTCCTAACCTAACAACAACAACAACCTGGTGCCCTCCAAATGTATTGAAATATGATATCCAGAATTCCCAGCCAGCATGGGCAATTTCTATGGAGAAAGTTGAGCTAAAGCTTTAAACCAGCTGATGTTTAGAACAGTTAAGAGCTGCACTAGTGCTGACTAGTCATTACAGAGACTTTCCAGAATAGTATACATCCCAAGTACAACATCCCAGCAACTCTAGTAAAAGGGCAATTAGACGAAATAATTCCATAGCATCCAACCTGACTGGTAGCAATTTTCAAGGTTTGCAGACACGATATGTTCCCCCACAAAGCTATAGCTCTTTCCCTCAAAGGGCAGGGGGCAGAGAGGATTCTTTCTGAATCAAACACGCAGCAAATTAAGCCCTGGGCTACATGGACAAAAATCTAAGCCACCTTTGAATGCTGATATTATAAATTATTATTGGTTTGATTTGCATTCCACTGTTCTGTACAGAGGGCAGTTCCAGTGGCTTCATACAGTACATCTGTACAGTACATAGATTTTAGGTTTGCATACGTGATCAAAGTTTATTACTTTAAATACTGCTCTGTTTTAAAAAGACACACCATGCAAATTCCAGAAAACTTTCCTAGCACCACATCATCTCCCTTAGTTAATATTTGAGACCAAATAATTGCATTTTGGAGCCTCACAATTAGATTCCTGCTCAGTTTTGAAGACGATTTTGCAGGAGAGTTGCTTATAATGTATCTACCTCACACAACAGTTGTGAAACTATAAATATACCCATATGTCAATTTCCCTTCACACACATCTGGAAATTTTCTAGAGTCATCTAATGAGGGCCTTTTATGTATGGCACTGTCTTATAGGGTGAGGAGTTGGCAACATTCTACTGTAGTGGACTTTTTCAATACTACTATCCAAGATTCAGAACTTCTTGCCACAGCAGTAAAATTGCTTTACTTCTGCTGCTATTCTACCATGGTTTCAGCAAGCATTTTCCTGTCTCTCTGAATTTTATGGAAGCCATTTAATAGTTTTTGTTATACTTCAATACAGCTCCATTGATTTTATTAGAAGAATATCATTTTATGTTAATTCATGACATGTAATCAATAGCAAAGAGTCTGGTGGCATCTTAAAGACCAACAAATTAAGTTTTCCAGTATTACAGATCATAAAATTTATATATAAACTAATAGTGTTAAAAGGTCCCACATGGCTCTTTACTATTTTTTGCTGCAAAAAAAGAAACTAGCACAGGAACTACTTTAATTAATGCGAGCCATTTTTAATAGCTCAGTTAGGAAGGAGAAAATCAGATTTCCCTAAGTCTATACATTTGAAGAGGATCAGGTTTGGGAGAACTTTAACAAATAAAACCACCATAAATAAGTGGAAAGAAAACAGAAAAAGCAGTTATGCTACTCCGAGGTGTCTTGGAGAAGGAAGGGTAGGATTTAAAATAGTGGTAGGAGCGAAAAAACATCTACATTTTTCTTCCGCCCCTTCTTCTGTTTACGCTGCACTGAGCGTTAGAGTGTAAGTTTCTCTAAGGAAGGATTTCTTCTCTTGCAAACCATAAACACCGAGGTCGCCAATAATAATTTCTTACGCTTCTTTCCCTTCCCTTTCATCTCCAAGGTGACGTAAGTATGCTCATACTTCGCCCTCCCGTTTCTCTTTCAACAATAGCCCCGCAAGGTTGCCTGAATATTAATTCACTAATATATAACGTTAATGTCAACGGCAATATTATTACCACAATACTAGAACCAAATAAAATGGTTCAAATAATGTTCATAATAATTTATTAGCTTCCAGTTTGGGGGGGGCAAGGGAAGGGAAGGGGAGGGGACGGAGCTGCGGCCTCTTTCTCTCCCCAGACACAGTCCACCCTCACCTGTTCTCCGCCGCTTCCTCGACCAGACCCAGCCGAGGGACAGACTTCCCCCACCGGCCTCCCTCCGCCTCACCCGCTGTCTTCTTGTCTCGGCTTCTTCCCGTCCCTTGACGGGTTTACGTAACTTCCGCAGAAGGAGACGGGCATCACCGAGCGCACTCGTGCCCTAAGCGTCGTTCGAAGCCTAAGCAAGGGCAAATGAATGAAGCGCTTATGCGCACGCGCACCTAGACGGCTATGGAGGGTACTAGGAGGTGCCGGTACACCCGTGCAAGAACCTTTGATTTCTGGTCCATTGTTAAGCATACGGCTGAATGGATGAAGTAAGAAAGACGTTTTAGCTTCATTCATTTCGTTTTTTATTTATATCAGCAGAAATAATAGGTGTCGAGTATCTTGTTCCCTGTCCCCTGCAAAACAGCTTTATTAGCTTGTTTTCTAAATTTTATTTTAGCGATTTAGACCACACCACTCCAAAGTTGAATACTACAAAAAGGAACCGTGAAAAAAACAGTTTACGATAAATAATCTGGGGAGGCCTCAGTAATACCTAGGAGTAGTAATAAAAATATTAAAACAATTACTGTATACAGTAAAAAAATCTCTGTTTTATCTGGGCCATAGTAAAGGTAAAGGTTCCCCCCGCACATTTGTGCAGTCGTATCCGACTCTAGGGGCCGGTGCTCATCTCCGTTTGTTAGCCGAAGAGCCAGCGTTGTCCGAAGACGCTTTCACGGTCATGGGGCCGGCATGACGCAGCGGAATGCTGTTACCTACCCACCGAAGTGGTACCTATTCATCTACTTGCATTTGCATGCTTTCGAATTGCTAGGTTGGCAAGAGCTGGAGCTAGTGCGGGAGCTCATTCCGTCACGCGGGACTAGGGATTCGAACCTCCGAACTTGCGATCTTCCGATCAACAAGCCTGGCTCTTACCCGCTGAGCCACCACGCCCCCTATCTGGGCCATAGCATGTGCTAAAAGAGAATAACCTGCTCTTAGGAATACACAAATGTCTTATTTTTTCTGCCTTGTTTTACCTGAGATCAATTGTAGCCTAACTTCTCCTCCCATTCCTTACACTTTAAAGTTCCAATTGGTGCGACCGAGGGGCAGAGCTTAATCAGTCCACCCCATCCCGCCATATAGGGAGAGATTTCTTACCATTATTAAAAATACAATAGATGCACAGACTCAAATAATTTAGAAAAGAATCCAACAACTCCTGTACCAAATGTTTATGTCCTTACCCCACCTAGGTAAGGTCCAATTATGCCTGCCTAAGGGTGGTGGCTCAGCGGGTAAGACGCCAGGCTTGTTGATCAGAAGATCGCAAGTTCGGAGGTTCGAATCCCTAGCCCTGCGTGCGGAGTGAGCTCCCACACTAGCTCCAGCTCTTGCCAACCTAGCAATTCGAAAGCATGCAAATACAAGTAGATGAATAGGTACCACTTCGGTGGGTAGGTAACAGCGTTCCGCGCGTGTCATGTGGCCACATGACCGTGGAAGCGTCTTCGGACAACGCTGGCTCTTCGGCTAACAAACGGAGATGAGCACCGGCCCCTAGAGTCGGACACGACTGCACAAATGTGCGGGGGGAACCTTTAAAAAAAAATTGGCAGTAAAAACCACTTTCTTCATGCTCAGAGACATCCTTTTGGATGGGGTAGAATTAGATGGTTTGCAGTTCCCTATTTAAGCACTGTAGTAATTCAGATAGAGCCAGTTTGGTGTAGTGGTTAAGACACCAGGCTAGAAACCAGGAGATTGTGAGGCACAAAACCAGCTGGGTGACCTTGGACCAGTCACTCTCTCTCTCAGCCCTAGGAAGCAGGCAAGGACAAACCACTTCTGAAATCTTGCCAAGAAGATTGCAGGACTTGTCGAGGCAGTCGCCAGAAGTCAAGACTGACTTGAAGACACACAAAAAAAAGTAGTTCAGATATGACATTTAGAAATCATCAAAGTGGTATTCAAAATGTAGAGATGATCGTTAAATGCCTAACAAAGGTAATGCCCGCTGTACTTGCTCAGCAGAGCTATTTCAGTGGTTTCATATAGTTAGTATATGCTGAACAGCATAGAGGACAAAATGCAGTCCTGAAAGACACCTCCAGCCAACTGCCAAGGCTTCATATCACGTATGCTGATTAGACTATCTCCCCATCCTCATTCCCAAACAGACTCACAAAGGTTAGAGAAGCAGATTTATTGCAGAGAATTAAGAACCCTTGCATATAAAAAGCTATCCATTAACAACTTCCATGAATGCTGCCTTTTTATTGTTTGATTTGTTTGATTTATATCACCGCCCATCTCCCCCCACAAGGGGGAGATACCTACCATATACTTTTGTATATGCCTGTCCCAAGGTTTGAAATCCTAGATCTCTTTCTCCCACCTTTTCAGCTCAGTGGAATCAGAGATTCCTGCCTTACCAGCTTTACTCTTATACCACTGGCCTAGGTGCCAAACAATATTCCCCAGTACCACCTTCTGCACATATCTCAGTAGAAAAGGCCAGAACCACTGGCTCTAACCTGCCAGTGATGTGGAGAGATCTAGTAGGGCTACACTCCCATCTAGTTGCCAGCACAGATCATCTGTCAATTCCATCAAAACACTCAGTTCCATTACTTGGTCATAATCCAATTAAATGGGTCCATGAAACCAGATGTGTCTGGACTTGTGAAGTTACTAAAGTATCTTTGCTAAATCATACCAAAGGTACATCTGTTTCACCAGTTTGTTTCTCATAATAGTCCTTCAGGAAGATAGCAGGACATAGTTTTATCCTTATCCTCCGTATAGTTGCTATCTACAGATAAGTAATCATGAAGGTTTTATGTTATCTTCAATGTGAGGCAACACATATTTCAGCAACATTTCCTGCAAACCAGTTGTGGCCTAGCCACTGAAGTGTTGTATGAACCCAGCCTCTATGATTTGTTTATGGCTCTTTATGTCCTCTAAACCCAGAAACCTGGATTAAGGTGCCATGCGTGTGTCCTGTCTTTATATAAGGCTTTATATAAGACTTAGCAAGACTCTGCTTCTGGATTTAGGCTGCAGTTTCACTTTTCTGGAAGTAAGCCGCCTTGAACCCAAGAGACTTACTTCTGTGTGGACATATATTGGATGCACTTTAAATATATACTGCCCCTGAATGCAGCTGCTGTTAAAACATCTACTGAATGTGTTTCATATGCTTTTAAAGTTGCCTGAGCAAAGGCCATCCCCTCAACTTAAGAGTACAGGTAGTTCTTGTTTAACGACCACTTGTTCAGCAACTGTTCAAAGTTATGACCGTGCTGAACAAGGAGACTTACGGCAGGTCCTTGAAGTTGCAGCCGTCACAGCATCCCTGCAATCACGTGATCGCAATTTGGGCACTTGGCAACTTGGCTCACAACTACGATGGTCACAGCGTCCCACGGTCACGTGATCGCCATTTGTGACCTTCACTGCCAGCTTCTGACAAGCCAAGTCAATGGGGAAGCTGGCAGGGGGTCGCAAATGGCGATCGCATGACGTTGCACTTAACCACCACGTGGGATTCACTTAATGACTGCAACTGGAACTGCTGTTGTAAGTCAGCACAGTCATGTGACATTGCGCTTAATGACAGCATTGCTTAGCAACGGAGTTGCTGGTCCCAATTACTATCATTAACCGAGGACTATTTGTATTGGATCTCTTACGCTGATGAAGTTACTGCACAAAGGAGCCCTTCTTCAGGTCTTGGGGGAACATCAAGAGTATTCCTTACTTCTCTCCTCTCTCCCATATATACTTCACATTTTATGGACACGAAATCACTGGTTGGCTCTTGCCATAACTGTACTGCATGACTTTATTCTTAAATTCTGTCCCAAGAAAGTTGGTTTCTAAAGAATTGTAGTGCCAGGCAGATGATTTTAATTCCAGCTCCGTGCTTATCACTTTGTCAGATTTAAAAAAAATCACTGCAAGTTAGATTAGGTAGTGAAATAATTTATTGCACAATACTGACACATAACATACTCAATACAGTTTACACATGAGGAGTTGAGGGGAATCACATTTTGTCTTAGCATTGTTTGTCATTTCAACATAAAGAGTAACTTCCACATTCCAATTAGATTTCACTTGTTTTTTTTTTAAATGGCATTTTGGCTGCAATTTTATACACATTTATCTGAAACCCACATTTATATATAGGACTGCACAAAAAGATCATAATGTACAAATGCATCTGAGTAAAATTATTTAAGTGTATAAAGAATAATCATAATGGAAACTGTATTAAATCCATATAATACATTAAGGATTACACATTATGTATGTAAAGCATTTATATCCTGATTATCTCATTTATTCACATAAATGTCAATTTATTTGTACTGAAGGGCAGTGAGGAGAGAAGGTTTTAAATTCACAAAATCAACATAGTTCTAGGGAAATAACAATCCTGTGTTCTCAAAAGTAAGCCCTACTGTGTTCAGAAGTGACGATTATGTATTTTTAGGATTGCAGCCTAATTCTTTACTGAGGAACAACTTTTTCTGAATAATTCCAAGTTGTAGCAACGTGCAGTATCCTATCTCTAAGCACTGCATTGTGATACCATTGCTAAAGGAATTTTAATAATTAAGTATACTGTATTAAGGTTCTTCTGGACAAATTTTAGATTTGCCACATAGGTCACAGCAGCTACCTCAGTTCCAGGGCTGTTGCACCAACAACTATCTGGGAGGGCCGATACATCAGAAAACCACTAATCTCCCAACAGTCTGACCCTAAGCAAAAGACAGGCAGCCAGCACACTAACCTCTAGCTTCACAGGTCTCATGCATTTGCTACTTGTGCTGCTACTGGCACCCTACTCTACCTCTGCACAACAGCTATGCACTGCATAGGAGCCCTTGGGATTAGCAACTGACAGTCACCCAAAGCAACAAAAAACAAAGGAAAACAGGAGGGAAAGAAAAACCTGATGGGACTCAATTAGTTTGTTTGTTTGATGGGGGGCCCATCAAACATTTGATGAACATCAGGATTCAGGAGAGAGACAGAAAAGTGCGTTTTCTAAGGTTCAAGTACTCCTTTTCCTGAAAATTCTTCAGCCACCCTCTTTTCCTCCGCCATAGATCTCCGAAAGGATGGCAACTATTGGTCCAATCCAATACCATAAGGACGGCACAAGACTTTTCTGTTTGTCAGGTAAAATGATTTCAGAGTACAGAAAATGAGCACATGTTGCTAGCTCATCCATCTTCATTTTGGTCAAACCCAATATAATCTCTCACCTATACTGAACTTACACATTGTGCTAAGCCATATTTTAACTATCACTTTTAAGTAAGCTGTGATTGGCTGAATTAGTGCAACACACTGATCCATAACTGTAGTTTACAAACCATGATAACTGAATTCATATTACAATCAGTCAAATTCAACAAACCACTATAGCTTAGCAGTTGAAGAAACACACTGAATATTATTGGACCAGGAGAACTGAACTATTTTTCACGCCTCCTCTTCTTCTAACCTTCATACTAGGACATAAGCCACTGTGATTGGCTCAGTTTCAGAATATAAACTGGTCTCAGCAAAAAGACCCATCTCTGCAAGGAAACATGTATTTAAACGCTGTCAACAGGTAAAGCTCTTTACAGAGCAGGCACAATTCATTTTTGTAAATAATTTTTTTTATGAAGAATGTAATCTAAATAGCCTAAAGAAACCATGACACATCCAACGAATGAAATTATCATTTCTTAGCAGGAAGATGGAAATAAATTAAATTTCAACACATCTACACATACCCCAACGCAGATTTATAGTTAAAACAGTAATTTTAAACACAGACTTATGGAACTTTCAGCCATTTTCTTTTAAAAATCATTTCTGAATCACCTCAGTATTCAGAGATACTTCATTCTTTTGTTCTAAAGGTTGTAACAGTGAAATCATGAGGCCAGAAGTGGAAGTTGTATAAAATAAAGTGCTGCTATATACTTCTGCCACCAGGTGGCTACATAACAGCTAACTGAATCTCTCTGCAGAAACCGAACCTTTGATCCTTTCCACCCCAGCAAGATCCACTTTTGCAAAGCAGTGCAAAGCGAGTGAGGGGGTTGGACTGTGGAGGTCAGCTGTGTATAAGAGCCCTTTAAAAACCTCTGCATGCTCTGTAAGCAACATGATCCTCCACTCTTATCTATGCCTGTGACTATTATGTAGTATCCACATTAACATGCTTCCTTTTAGGAGGATTTTTCTTCTTTGAAGCAAGAAGTGTAGGGCAAATTCCAGTGAGCTCCATAGCTAGGACTGGAGGACAAATTCTCCTGCAAGATAGACAGATTCCAACACATATCAGCAATACCAGAGTTCACAGAACTCAGACTGGTAAAACACAAAGGAGGTTACACACCAGCCTGCTCTCTGTCATGCTCCTTGTGCTAAGGGCCTACCACCATGTGATCTTGAATTCATAGATTGGGCGCTTGCAATAGTAATGGTTAATCAAGTGTTTGTCACACACCCCAATGCATTGGTGGTCCACTGTGATGCCCCTGTTGGAAAGGTCCGTCACAATGCAATGGAGAAGGTCATACACATCTGCCACGGCTTCCCATGGCCCAAAGGACACATCCACCTCACAATGGTGCTCAAAAAGCTTGGCCTCCCCTTCACTCCTCTCAAAACGGAGGGAGTTGAAAAGTGGGCACTCGTAGGGCGTGATAGGCATCTCTTCTTTGAAGACACAGATCTTTAGCTTAGCAAATCGAGCTTTCCTTTGCATTGCCCGCAGCTTCGCTATTTCAATGATTCGCTCTAAATGCTCTAAAAAGCAAAAGAGAAACAATGACTGAAATGTTATGAGAGAGCCTTTCCAGATACTGTTTTGTCATTAAATTACTTACTAAAGCAAAATAACAACAAAACCAAAATCCTCTTGGTGGGAAGTGGTGGGAAATGAAATAATCATACCATTAAACTAGTGTCTTGATTTCTAAATTAACACCTCATCTAACTTCACAGCTTGAAATGGAAAATCAAAGGCACCCTGTCTACCAACATAAAAGGTAAAGGTTCCCCCCGCACATTTGTGCAGTCTTGTCTGACTCTAGGGGCCGGTGTTCATCTCCGTTTGTTAGGCGAAGAGCCAGCGTTGTCCAAAGACGCTTCCACGGTCATGTGGCCGCATGACGTGCGCGGAACGCTGTTACCTACCCACCGAAGTGGTACCTATTCATCTACTTGCATTTGCATGCTTTCAAATTGCTAGGTTGGCAAGAGCTGGAGCTAGTGCGGGAGCTCACTCCGCATGCGGGGCTAGGGATTTGAACCTCCAAACGTGCGATCTTCCGATCAACAAGCCTGGCATCTTACCCGCTAAGCCACCACGTCCCTGTCTACCAACATACATACAACTTAAAATGGGGTTTGTTGCACTTGGTAATTCACTTCTTCCTTGTGACTCATTTAAAATGCTGTCCACCCATCCTTGAGCCAGCAGGAAACTGTTGGCATAAGCCTTGCTGCCACTGCCAATCCCTATCCTGCCACAAGTGTGGTGCTGCCAAATGGTGGTATCCTTATTTACTGTGCACTGCCCAGGTTAAGGTAAGGGACTCGGCTGTTTTCCTTCCCGCTGCCCAAAGGTCAACCACCTGGTGATAAAGTATCTACCAGCCACCCCCTTAAAATGGGCTGGGACAGGAAAGTCTATGCCAGAAGGTTTAGCCATTTCTCAAAACTTGCTCAAGATACTGTACTATAGGCAACAGATACTATAGGGTTGGGAAGACTACAAAGCAAAGGAGGAGGGAGTGCTCCCACTGTACCACACAACTCCTTCCTCCATACCTGTTTGTTAGGGTACTTTTAAACATGAGTTTAGCTCTCTTGCAGAACACTAAACCAGTGTTTAAAAATAGCCTGTCCTAACAATTAAAAAAGACGCATGAGGGTTGCCCAGTGCAGTAGGAGTCCCACCACAGCACACAACAATGTGCACGCCTATCAGCTATTAGTAGGTACACACAGGATGTGCAGTGTGGTGAAAGGAAGACTCTCATTGCACCATGCAGCATCCCTCTACAGCACCAGTCAGCTGCCCTGCAGGTTATTTTTTAATACTGATTTTTAAAAATTCTTTTATGGCACTAAACATGTTTAAAAATAGCTTGAGCAGCACACGATAGGCTATGAAGTGGCAATGTGAAAGCCAGCTGGCTCTCCCATTTTATGCACAGTCACTACCAGCAGCATCCAGCTGTCATTCAACCAGTCCAGGTCTCTGGACCAAGACCAACCCACAGGCCTAGCAAGCTAAAAGGGAAAGCCCAGTTTGAGAGAACTGGACTCTCCTGCTGCCGAAAGCAGAATGGTCCTTGGGGGACAGGGCCCTGGGACAGGGGGGCACATGTCCTCTCCAACCTAAAAGGGCCAATAGTTGCTGAGTTGATCCTACTCCCTATACTCACTTGACAGAACACCTGACAGAACAGTTACTGAAACACACCAGATTGGACCCAGATCGTAAAGGTACTATGGTTTGTTGCCTGCTTAACAGGGAAAATGCTACTTTAAAACCAGAAGAGCTAAGGACAATTTAGGCTGTTTTAGGTATGGGTTGGGGATAAGATGAAAACAACATCATGACACTGAAGAAAACAAGGTTTGCCAGGATATGTTTGAGATACTGTTTCTTGATTAGGTACAAGTAGGGAAAGTCCCTAAACTCACTAAAATGAGCAACAGTTGTGAAAGAGATGCAGAATAAAATGATCTGTAAGAAACTATGCCTAACTAATTTTTTATGCCTAACAAAATATGAATATTTTTTACTTTTTCATTTCTGAACTTCCAAAAATGGTGACTTGGCAGAAGGCAAGGAAACACCACAACTGCTATATTCTCAATTTACCTTTGTAATAGGGCATTAAGCCCAGGAAAGCCTGCCGGACTTTCTCTCCTTTCAGGGGCTGGAGCTCTTCTAGACTGTCTAGCAATGGTCCTATGGAATAATACTGAGCTTCCTTGTAAACAGACCTCACTCGTTCTCTTGGAGGTAAGTCACCAGATCGTAGAAAATTAAGGACATCTCTAAAAAAAGAAAACAAAATTCCTGAAATGGTTGCTACCCTTTTCCCTTTTCAGAAATTTTATTCACTGTAGTAATTTATTGATTCATTTAAATAATTTTAAAAGTGATTAAAAAGTAAGTGACTCATCAAGTAGCACATTTTCATTTTTAAGCACTTAAAAATATAGATTGCAAGTACCATTTTTCAGGTCCATTCCCTCTTCGCTCTTGCAGAGGAAAAAACTCCTAAGATGAAGCTTGCAGTCAAATATGTATGAACTATTTAAACACAGAAAGTGCAATAAAATATTCAGGTAACTAAGACAGCAGTTATAAACACAGTTTCCTGAGAATACACTGCATTGAAAGTTGCAGCCTGACATCTTCAATAAATAACCTGAACTGAAACTACAGACATCTGGCAATATCAGGGAGCAAAAAATGGCTAAGTGAAAATGTATCTAAAACACTGCTTTCCAAAACAGTTACTCTAACATCTTCTTGCAACCTGGATGTCACTTGACCAGCTAGCAATCCTTGGCATTCTACGGTATTTTCTGTGCTCCTCACCCTGAAGGGAACATGAGAAGGGAGAAGAAACCCACGGACTGAACTGTCTTCAGGATACAAAATTATCCTACTTGTTCAAGTACTTTGTGAAGAAAATAGCTCATAGTCAAATAATATGTACCCAAAGAATGTTCCATCTCTGTCAATAAAATATCTGCCCTCAGCATCGGTTGGGATGTAATGCCGGCCACTGAACATGGCTGACAACATGGTGTCTTCATGACGTCTCAGTGTTGACAGCCTGGTCATGAAATGGGTGCCTCCAACATTTAGTGGAATAACTTCAGGGAACTGGAAATAATAAATGGTGTTGAACATTAGGCATAGCATGGAGAAAACAGAGAGGAAAGTTTTTTTCATTCTCTCATAATGCCAGAATTTGGGATCACACAATGAATTATAAAACTCTCCAAGAGAAGTACATATGTTCCTAACAATGTCTTCTTTTAGACAATAATTGAGGATATGCCTGCCTACCATTTGTAGGATATCAATCTATTCCATGAGCAGACTGCTTTAGATTTCTTGTAAATTTGTTTTTCTTTTTTGAAAATAAATTTTGATTTAAAGTTTGTATTTACTGTTTTTAAGGATTATTGATTTCATGACTGAACTATTTTTGGAGGAAGAGTGTTATAGAAATTACTGGTAACAACAACTAGCAACAGAGTCAAGACTGCTATAAGAAATTCCTTCTTAGATGGTTTTAAAAAGGATTAGAGACATTTCTAGAGGAGAGGCCTATCACGTTACAAGTCAAACACCTATATTTCATTTAAGATAATTTATAGAATGTTTTAATCACGATACTGGAACAAACACTGCTGAAAACAAAAGTTAGGGAGTTCCCAATAAATCCTGTACAGGTCACTCTTAGGAGCAAGTAGGCAGGATGGCTTGGAAAAGGATAGCCGTTTAGGTATCCTGAGCCCAACCCATTTAATAAAATCATCACAATTTTGAATTGTGCTGAAAACAAGCTGGTAACTAGTGCAGTGCGGTACAGCTGGTGTAATATCAAAAATGTGAACGTCTATTACTACCCACACTGCTTCAATCCGGATAAATGACGTTTCTAGACATTCCTCAAAATAGGTCCTGTATACAGCATAGTAGATCTGGATAACTTCTAATTGGAAAATTCATAATTGTCAGAATATTTAAAAGCCAGGATATAAACATATTTTTAAGGATTTGAATTTATTTTTAAGTATTGCTTTACTGGACTTATTTTTTAATTATTTATTATAATTCCACTCTTGATCAGGATGAATTATAATAATAGCCCATCAGTAAAATATGCTTTTATTTATTTTCTTACAGTAATTATATATCACCTAAGAGCAAAGGTTCTCTGGGCGATTTACACCAAGTCACCAGCACAAGCAAGCCGGAATGCAGAAGAAAAAGAAGTTGGAAAAAGAAGTTCGTATTCAGGACTGCTCTGGAGAAATCGCACTGGCAGCTCCTACAAAGGCAGCATTGGCTATGCTAGCACAGACAGAATAATGTACAAGGATACAGCATATATTAAATCACTCACCTGCTGAGGAAGCAGGGGCAGGGAGTGCTCTGCCTGGGTTGCTGTTGGAGTGGCAGGCTCTTGAAAATCATCCTCTGCATCTGAGCTCGACATGGCATCGCCCAGGTGTCCACACGCTTTCGTCTGCCCCGTGACTACAACCATCCCTCTGGCTCTTGTAACTGGGTCTGCTTGGCAGGCAGCCGTGGCAAGGCTAATGGGAAGTTAAGAGCCATGTTCATCCAAGAGCCTTTCCTTAAGGAAATCTAACAAGAATGGGCCACTGTGGGGCAGCAGGCACCCAGAGATGCTCCACATTGGCTGTTTACAGGTGTCACTGCTATTCTCGGGAAGTGAGTCACAACCAGTAGAGTTATTGTATCTGCTATTATCTACAAGCTCTGAGGCACATGCCTTGGGAGGGCCCCCATTTCCACAACAGCACCAGGAAACCTTCCTGTCAGATTTTGTAGCCAGCAAATTCCTCGTGGAAACATATTTCATTGACTGGTTGTTCAACCTGCTTTTAGCTGCAGGACTGTTATTTGACTAACAGTTGGGAATACCTGCTGCCGAGTAGCCATTTGGCAATCGCCAAAGCTGTCCACCACAGCTGCTCCCAGACTGGCCGGCCTCTACTTGGCCACTCCCCTGCGGACAGTAGTCCCAACATCACATCAATAGAAAAAGGAAATATTCCTCAGCCAGACCTTGTAATCATCAGCAATTCACAGAAATCCACCACCATTAAATAGAATTTCACCATCATTCATAATTTAACGGAAATGGTACCTTCAGGGGGGAAGATCATAACATCATATATAAAAAGCATTCAAAACCAATTTGGGCTGCCAGATTTAAGTAGCTGATTCCCCCAGTAGTGGTCAGGAAATGGAAAGCAGGAAATTACGGGGTTTTGTTTTGGTTTTTAACCTGGACTCTGATGTGCATGCAGGGATTGCTGATACTGCTTTTAATGTGTGTTTCATTTCTTGGTCACTTCAAACATCATGACACATAATGGAGCATAACATCTGGATTGCAAGTAAGGAGCACTGGAGAGAGGGAGTTTGCTTACATGCTGAAAAAATAAATTAGCTTTACCTTGAAGATGTACTTCTTGGAAGGGGAACAGTCTATGCTACAGAACACACTTTTTAAATCCCGGAGCCATATAAAAACTGACTATTCTTGCTCCTATTCTATACCAGCTAGGAATTGTATAGTCTAACTTATCCTGAATAGCAACATAACTGAGAACCTAGTGCAAATTTAAGTATAATGGGTGAAAAATACAGCAAGAGATTACTCTAGTACACATTTTCAGATTTTGGGTCCAAATGTTATCGACCCATAAATGCAAAACACTCCATCAGCAAAGTTTTGGTACAGTATCCGCCCCATTTGATATTTGTCACAAAATTAAATATTTCTATTTATCATTCTCTACCTTCATACCCTTTTATTTTTTGTAGATTTCCACTTACTCTATATTTTATATTGTAAATTTTAGACTTGCAAACATCTGACACACCCTTTAGTTATGACAAAATGTTCGTTCTAAACTGATTTTGAAATTATCTCACCTAATGGATTGCATTGCATGAAAAAAATGTTCTCCCAATTTACAAGCCACATACCTATTTGCCTTCCTCATATAATTTTTGACTGGTGCTTTGTCATCTCTCTGTGTAAATGAATAAATCTGTTTGTATAATTTCAGGAGTGGGTAGTCATATTAGCCTACTGTAGGAGAAACAGCAAAGAGTCTTTTGGCATCTCAAACTCTCTGGTATTTATTATGACAGAAGCTTTAATGGGCTCAGCCAAGATTCTCTTTTCCTTTTTGCTCATACTCAAATCTTATTCAATTAGACAGAACAACCTACAGATCTTTTTTCCAATTCACAAACAAGACCTTCATAAATCCATCATAAAATAAATCCACTGCCATTCTCAATCTTATGGAATTAACACAAACGGCTTGCTTGACAGGGACCATTAAGAACTAAAATACAAAGACTGAATTTGCACCACCTTTTTCTGTCTGGTAGATCTTCATCCTGTTTTGCTGCCTAAGGAAAGCTGAATGCAGATCATAACATCCCTACCGCTTTGTCCATAGGGACTTGAGCACAGGTGGGCTTGTTGATGAGAAGCAGGAAGCCTAATGCTGTTTCTCAGTTTGATGCTGCATGAGTTGCAAATTACAATTAAGGCACAGAAGCTTTCCTAGTAGAAGGGCACCGAAGCTAGCTATGGGACAAAAGAGCATCTGAACAGAGCTGCAACCTCTCTAGAAGACTCAAGTGCAAATTCCATACAAAAGCTAAACAAAAATGAAGCAGCACAGCCAAATAAAGGCAATATCCTTTACTTGCCCATCCAAAAAGGCCTCAGCTTTACTGCTCCTTCTGTCCACTACATGGAGAACAGAGGTCCCAATCCAATAACATAGAGGGGCCACAAGTAGGCCTTGCCCCCAAGCTAGCATTCCCTGGCTTGGAGTCCACCAGCTATGGGGTGCTACAGCAGCCAACATTCCTGGCCAGCAAGACCAAAGGTCAGGCTGGTTATAGTTAATGAAGACTGTAGTCCAAAATATCTGGAGGTTAAGGTTACAAAACATCCCACCAGAGAGAATGGGCTTCCTTTTTCTCCTCGTCCTCCATTCTCCCATTAAGTAAATAAAACAAGACTCTTGTTTGACAGAAAGCAATCAAAAAGAAAAAGAATGGGCAAAGTTTGGTCCTCGCTAAGGACCACACCCCAAAAGGGGAGGGTCTGCAACTTCCATGCCTCCGAAGGGCCCTGATCTCACGGGAGAAAGAGACGAGGCCTCTTCACCTCCTTTGGCCCCACTCCGAAAGGGGAGGGGCATCAAGCTCACTTAGTGCTCGGGGCGGAGCCAGGTTGCCGTAGGAGTTTCCCTTCGAGTCTTGCCTTCTACACGCTCACCTGTTGGTCTATTCGCCGATGGAAGATGGCGGCGATGCTTGCAGCCGCCAAAGCTGCTCCTCCTCTTTGCCTCCCGGATGAAATGGAGTGATATTTCTGCGCTCCTCACTCAAGGCCCGGCTCCCCGACCGTCTTCCCCGCCCCGCAGGCCCCCGCCATCCGGGTACTTTGGGGCTGACGAGGACAAGACAAATTCTAGGCTGTCCAGTGGACGGAATGAGGCCAAAAAAGCTCCGCCTCCTTCTCTACTACAATCCTCCAACTGGCTCAAGCCCTTCTCTGTCTCCCATGGCGACGAGATGCAGCAACGGAAGGTCTCCGGTCCGACTCTCGCGCTTCTTCTGGTTGCCAGGGAGACGGAGGCTCACAACGGGCAGCCGAAGTGATGTATGGAGAATTTAACTTGCTCCACCAATAAATAATGAATACGCTTCGTCTCTGTTGTTTGATGCCTCATATTAATATATCTCCTCCTTGAAATGAGGGGGAGCAATTCTCCTGTGGGGAAGGGGAGATAAGCGTTCGGAAATGATGGCTGTGTTCACACAATACACTTAACCTGGTTGCTAATTAACCCATTTTCTGTGTTGTTTTCTTTAAGGGGGGGCAATTGCCCCCTTAAATTGCCTCCACATACGGTTGGGGCGGTGGCTTGTCCATCTGAAGTGTAATTTAGTATTTGAAACTAAATTAAATTAATTCAGTACTTTTTATTCAAGAGTACAAAACTGGACAGTTAAAACATGACACATTATTTCATTATTTCACGGTACCCCAATGGACAAAGACAATAAAAAGAAAATTGCTGGCTGGGGAATTCTGGGAGTTGAAGTCCACACATCTTAAAATGGCTAAGGTTGAGAAATACTGGTCTAGATGATATCTACCCAAGAGTTCTTAAAGAACTTAAATATGAGCATGCCGCTCTTTTTACAAAAAAAAGCTTTTCTTTAATGTATAGTTGAAGGCTTTCACGGCCATAATCCGATTCTAGCTGTGCTCCTGTCCTCTGAAGATGCCAGCCACAGCTACTGGCGAAACGTTACGAACCAAAACTGCCAGAACACGGCCACACAGCCCAGAAAACCCACAACAACCATCTTTTCTTTAATATTGGCTATTTTCCAATCCTCAGGAGCAAACACGAACAAGACCTGGATTTTCAAAAAGGATGAAGGGGTTTTAAAGGAAATTTGATAGCAGTTAATTTAACTTCTGTTCCAGGGACATTGTTGAAAGTATTGTTAAAAAGAAAATAAGCAAACACATGGAAGAAAAGGTTTGCTGAAAAGGAACAAACAGGGATTCCACAAAGGTTATCTCAATAACTTTCTAGACCCAAAACACCAGGCCTGGAATAAATGGGCATGGATTGGCAACAGGAAGGCAAACAGGAATTGCTCCCAAGCAGGAAGCAGCGAGATTAAATGGGATTTTTTTTCAAACAGGAGAGACATGCATAGTAAGATTTCCTCTGCGAATGATGGGATAGGACAGTGCTTTTGAGCAGTGAGATTATCACTCAAATTGTTCAGGGGATAAGATCAGAAAGCTATAGGGAAGAACTGCAAAAGGATCTCTCCAAACTGAGTACAGGTAGTCCTCACTTAACGACCATTCATTTAGTGATGGTTCAGACTTACAATGGTGCTGAAAAAAACTGACTTGCGATCGGTCCTCGCACTTATGACCATTGCAGCATCCCTGCAGTCACATGATCACAATTAGGGCTCTTAGCAACCAGTTCACATTTACAACCATTGCAGCATCCCACGGTCATATGATTGCCATTTTCGACCTTCCCAGCCAGCTTCCAGCAAGCAAAATCAATGGAGAACCACATGATTCACTTAACAGCGTGGTTCACTTAGCAGCTAGTGATTTGTTTAACAACCACCGCAAAAAAGGTTGTAAGATCAGGTCGGATGTGCTTAATGACCGCTTTGCTTAGCAACTGAAATTCTGGTCTCAATTGTGGTAGTTAAGCGAGGATTACCTGTAAATGGGCTTCAAAATGGCAAATGCTGTTCAATGTAAAGAAGAGTATCTGTTGGCACAAATAATTCGAACTTCATTTCTACATTAATAGGAAGGGGTGGTGACTGATCAGGAATAGATCCTACAGCCAAAGAAAGGCAGTAGAATCTTGGGAGTCACAATTGATAGTTCAATGAAAATGTCAACCCAGTTTGAAGCTGCTTGAAGAAGAAGAAAAAAGAAAATTCCATGCTTCGTATCATTAGGAGAGGAACTGAAAATAGAAATATGCATGGGATGGAGAAATGTGTCACTCTGGTGGATTCATGACCTTTTTTGGAACTTGGATGGAAGTCCTGCACCTTTTCTGGCCCTTCTAAACCTCTCGGTGTCATTCAGTGCTAATGGCTCTCTCACTGTCTGCAAGGGTTGGGGATTAGCAACACTGTTAGTGCTCAAGGTCATCTGCTGAAACTAAATTAAGACAGATCAAGCTGTCAAGGACTGTAGGAAAAGAAAGCCAGGCTTTCATCATACATCTGAAAACTTGAGTCAGAGCCAGATACTTGTCAGACAATAATGAATTCAACAATATTGGAAAAGTCACCCAAAAGGCCACTCAAATACAGGTAAGCAATTTGTCCTCACAGGAAAGCCTCTCTATTTTTATGTGCCAGACAAATTTATGGGGGCATGATTTTTGAAAACGAGTAAAAAAGACATTTTGTTCTCTTGCATTTTATTTTGGACAGCTTCATTCTAAAGTTTGAATAAATTCAATTATCAATACTCTTTAACTTAACTTACTATTTTAATGTTAAGTAGCCATATTTTAATAGGGGCGTGGTGGCTCAGCAGGTAAGACGCCAGGCTTGTCGAGCGGAAGATCGCAAGTTCGGAGGTTCGAATCCCTAGCCCTGCGTGCGGAGTGAGCTCCCGCACTCGCCCCAGCTCTTGCCAACCTAGCAATTCGAAAGCATGCAAATGCAAGTAGGTGAATAGGTACCACTTCGGTGGGTAGGTAACAGCGTTCTGCGCACGTCATGCGGCCACATGACCGTGGAAGCATCTTCGGACAGCGCTGGCTCTTCAGCCAACAAACGGAGATGAGCACCGGCCCCTAGAGTCGGACACGACTGCACAAATGTGCAGGAGGAACCTTTACCTTTACTAGCCATATTTTAAACATTCTTTTTATGAGCTGCCTCAAAAGCCAACCTGATTGGCAGGGTAACATTTTTTAAAAATATATTTTACATCACCCCAAGTTACTTTTTTTCCCCTTTCTCCAACCTATAAATCACCTTAACTCAGAAATTGAGACCAAAAATTTGCCACATTTAAAGCTTTTATTTTGAAAAATAAAATACAAAAGGCTGTTGGAATGTAAACCTTTAAGTTCGTTCTCCACATTCAGAAACCATTTTTAAATAATTAAAACATAATTTCTTAAATCAGCTAAATTGGGAAAAGAGATAAAATTAAAAAATGATTGCCCAATCAAGGAAAAGCAATACACACAGAGAAGCTATCCACTGTATGTGGATCTAATGATGGATGTGAACTATGTTTGGGGGGGAAATTGCTCAAAGGGCAAGTCTATGGAAAGAATTTCCATAGACATTCTGTGCAATGGTTCACTTCCTGTATTTTGTGAAGGGAAGCGAAGGATAAACAGGCCATTCTTCATTCTTTTCATCCTTATGAGGCAGTGACTGCCAATCAACCCCTTGGAAGGTATGCACACAGAGAAACCAATATGCATCAACATGGATACACCCTGCAATTCACGCATGAGGATTAGTGTGTTAAGTTAGCAGTCTTATGGAAAGCTTCTCAAAAGTTAACATATCTGACATCCTAAATCAGTACTGAAGGTACCATTCAAGGAAGGAAGGAAAATCTCTGTATCAATCTGTTTCCTTTGAGGTTTTAAAACAATTGTGTAAATGGGAATCAATGCAATTTCTAAGTGCTTGGGATTCAGTCTGCCAATATCTTCTGTGTATTTAATGCCACAGAGACTAATAGGAAGCCTACCACAACTGCCCGACTCTCATCAACTCCAAAATGTTTTATACAGGAGAAATTCCCACCTGGATTCCTCCCCCTTTAATGTCTTGATCCCAGAACCATTCCCTACAAACATCTCCAGCATTTCAGTAGGTCTGCTCTGCAGTCAGTGGTGTAAGAAGAAAGAGAGAGAGGTTTACATGGCGTTATGAAATGGGGAAATATTCTGAGAAACCAGGTCTTTGTGGATTTTGCCATGGTGCTTTCTTTAAAATGACTCCAACATTCCTAGTCAAAATAGAAAACATAAGATTTCAGCACATCTCCTCGGGGTTGGGCAATCCATAGTACATGCACACTGATTTATATAGTTTCCCGATCTTCGCACATAGTCATGTGGAACTGCCGTATTCCGAATCAGGCACAAGACTGTGCCCAAGGTAAAGAATCTAAACAAAACTTCCATGTATGCCAAGACTAAGAATGTGCAAATTAGTAGCTAATCTGTTTTACTGTCCTCTTCTCAGAGCAGATTTCCACTAACAGATTGATGTCCAAATTTCTATTAAATATTACTGCTCTGTTTTGGAGCAGATTAAAGTTTTTGCTAACTTCTGAAAGTGTATGAGGTGGCTGTGATTGTTGGCTTTTTCTTTCTTTTCAGAGCATTAATCTTTGCATGCCCATAGTAGTGAGGCTCTTCTCAGAGACCATTTCCACCTTCCTGGACTGATCCAGTGATTTGCCCAATTTACTGTACATCAGTGTTCCTCAACCTTAGCAACTTGAAGATGTGTGGACTTCAACTCCCAGAATTCCCCAGCCAGCAACGCTGGCTAGGGAATTCTGGGAGTTGAAGTCCACACATCTTCAAGTTGCTAAGGTTGGGGATCGCTGCTGTACATGGCTAGTCCCCTTGTGGGGGGAGATGGGCGGTGATATAAGTTAGAAATAATAATAATAAAAAAATAATAGTCTAGGGGATGATGCAAAGCAGAATCAGTCACTGAGGAAAGCTCCATATTTCCTACTGAGTGGAGGGGACGTTTTTACACCACCAAAAAAGAAGAACCAAGACCTTCAACCATTTCACACATTTTCCAAAGTTAGTTGGATTTTGTTTCTGGGAAAAGAGAAATGCTGTTGTGCTGTTGCACAACTTTCAACCAAGCTTGCCCCCAAAAGGCATGATTCTTCCCCACAAATCAGTTCTATCTGCCATTAATAGCAACATAAACTGGTTATTTTAACCCAGTCACTTTATTTATCTTCCTTGCCTACTATTGATCCTCCAACTAGTGGCAGCTATGAACCCAAATAAGAGAGGGACATTCTTCAGCCCAGCTACCTTATAGCTGCTGGAATCAAAACAGGTAACATGCTAAGCATATGTGTTATCAGTGAGCTATAGGTCCACTTCAGAGGGTGTCAAACCTCTAACATATAGCTTTCCAAACTGTGTGTCGCGACATAATACTGTGTCGCCTGCGGGGCCCATGTGTGTCGTGTCAAAACCCGGAAGTGCTGATGGTGCACCACCGCCGCCGCGGCGGGCCATCAGAGCTTCCGGGTTTTCGCACGGCACACTAGGACACCGCTGCCGCCACCGTTGCGGTGCGCGAAAATCTGAAAGCGCCGCAGTGGCACGCAAAAACCCGGAAGTGCCACTGTCAGTGCCGCGGCGGCAGCACTTCCAGGTTTTTGCGTGCCGCCGCAGTGGTGGTGGTTCCGGGTCTTCTCGCGTGCCGCCGTTGGTGTGTCGCCATGGGAAAAGTTTGGAAAGGCCTGCTCTAACAGCTCACAAATTAGAGTGATTCTCACATATTCAGAGTAGGCAGGTTTATTGTAATGAGCAAATGGTTAGGTTATAGAATCTTGAAAACTGTTTTTTTGGGCCCCCTTCCTCGGTACGAATGTCTATTATGTTTGATCTTTTTTCTAACTGACTCTTGGTTTAAAGGGAAGGATACTAACCATTTATTTGATACCACAAAAGTATCCATCTGTTCTTATTCTGCAATACTTTGGAAATTTCCATTTTCATTCCCCGAGTCAGAAAGTTCCATTCCAAAGGGTTTCCTTCCAAGAAAGGCCACCATATTCAGCTTCCAAATAAATCAACATTCAAGGGTCTCACCCTCAACAGCAACATTATGCTTGAATTCACATTTACTTGTCCTTAAAATAAATGTGAATCAATGTCCACATTGATTCACATTTATTTTAAGAGGGCTTGTAGCAAACCGCATCTAAATAAATTGTGCTCAAAGTGGGACAGTAAGACACTCTGCCAATCACCATATATGCTGTGAAACTGTTTCTAAATGCAAGCAAAGAGGATGAATGACCGAACAGTCCATTTTATTAACAATTACGCACATTAAGTCACATCCAGTCTTCTAGTTCACTGCATCAGTCTATGAAAAGAAGGGGAAAAAGTGTTATTTTTCAAATATATATTGAAACTATACCTGAAGTCAAAACATTTGTAATAACCTCTAATACTGAAATACCATGAGGTCACCCTGTGGAAATGAATGGTATTAAGCTCAGGATGGATAAAAGAATAGGCTTCTTTATACAATGCAAACAGACTTTCTTGCCACATGAAAGTGATGTGTGCAGACGATTTTTAAAAAGGGGCAAAACAAATTCATGGAGCATAGATAGAGTTGTGGCCAAAAGTTGGCAATAAAGTACAAACGCCTCATGGTGTATCATGTGTAAATATCAATACATGATACTACACTGCCTTGTGTTACAATGCTTTTTATATCTGAATGTTTAATTTGTGGTGAATTAAAATCTAAAAATGAGAATTAGAGGGAAAAATCCATCTAGTCTAGCATTCTATTTTCAACGGCTGTCAGCCATATGTTTCCAGGAACCCCACAAACCTTCCCTGGTGGCTCTCACCCTTTTGACATAGAGGCTCTTTTGCTAATGCGTTCTGATTCATCAATTAATAGAACAAGTAAGGCTTGTGGCCAAAACTTGTAAGGTGAAGCCTTCTGTTCAGAGTGCCAGTCAAGTAGCAATACCCTCTTCTAAATATATCATTCCACCCCTCTACGCTCTTTTAGTTTTTCCCACAATCAGCATTCTACAGAGACTGAGCATATTCAGTTTTCACTGGATTGTTCAGCATCTGGATTTTTCTTTTCTTTTCTTTTCTTTTCTTTTTGCTCCATATGGATTTTTTTCCAAGCACTGTTTCCCCAAAAATATTTTTGTACTCCTATAACCTTTGCAATCAAACATAATGAATAACGGAAATAATCTGAGCACACACATAACAAAAAATCTCTTTAACTGGTTGGCAATTAAAAATGCAAGACTTTTAGAATATTTGGGGGGGGGTGAGATACGCACACATAAAAATTCAGAATTAAGCATCATTGGAGAGGGGGAGCAGCACACAAACCCAAGCAGGAATAGATCATTTACGGCTGCAAATTAGTCAAGCACGGCCAGCCAAGCAAAAGCATAACCTGACCAAAAAGAATGTGAAGAGCTAAGGCAAAAAGCTCTTTTGCACATGAGAAAGAACAGATACAGACCCATACACAACAGCAGCTTATCAGCAGGAATTCTGGTGCCTGCAGCCAAGAAAGGGTCTGTGCTCTAAAAATAGCAGACAGATAGCATATGCTACTCTACTTTATCAACTCCTTCTTCACTTTAGCTTGACAAGGGACTTCCTTTCTAGTGTCTTCCTTAGCTGCAATGAGAAGAAAGCCAATGTTCACTGGGAATAAAATTGCTCTCTCGTTTATTGTTTCAGAGGCTATTTCCCCTCAGATGGAGCAAGTGTGTTATGCTCAAAATGTGGGTGCATAATCTGAGTTTTCAGAGCCACAGGTGGTCCTCACGTCCTCACCCAAAGTTGCCAATGAAAGTTAATTTAATAATTTTTTTCCTTTGGCCATACTAAAGGGCTTCAACTCCCCTTTAGCCATACCAGCTGGGAATTATTGGCAATTGAAGTCCAACATTTTTTATCTATGACCATATATCTTAATACACTAAACTCGTCCAATGTATCTGGTGGGCACCAGTTTGGGGAAAGCTGGAATAAATGGCAACCCAAGAATGTACACACTAGAGAAATTTGCTTGCAAAATAATTTTTTGTACATTTTAAAAAACAAACTTGGGTTTGGAAATAATTCAACCCTGCAGGTTGAGACAGAAGATAGAAGACAGATAACAGCCTCCTATTGATCATTGTTTCTTATGATTCAACATCATGTTCACCAGAGGAATTCAACTTACAATTCTGATTGTCTCCACCTGCATGGCCCTTTGAATCAGAAGGTTACTGGTGTTATCACTATTTCCCTAGAACCCTCATGAGATGAGGGCTCTAAGAACCCTTACCTGTGGCATTCGTTTTAGGAAGTCGGGAAGTTGAAATTCACCTTTAAAAACCTGGGAGGAAAGAAAACAACTTTGAAACAGAAGCCATGTTCCAAATATTAATACTTTTCCAGGCAGCAATAGATTCAACAGGGTGTGCAACGTATTTCAGGGGGCCATACTTCATTTCCTATCAACACTAGTCAGCACAGCCTATGGAAAGACCTGCAGGAGTTTATTTGTTTATACTATTTATATGGCTGCCCATCTTTCATGATATTGAATCCACCCCACATCCCACACTTTTTCTATTGGTCTCTTGATGTTCAGGAGAGGTTTTTATGGAGAGGAAAGTACTACAAAGAGGAAGGAAAGATAAAGTAACATCAAAACTGGAAATGTTGCAGGACTGGCAATCTTTGATTCCTTGGATAAGAAACTGGGAGTGGATAGATGTAGAGATTCAAGGAAGAGCGGGGAGGAAAGCTGCCATGAGTACAGCAGTCAACCAATTTCTGTAGAGTGGTGGCAGCACGTCATGGCCTCTGGGTGATCTCAAAAACTGTGGTGGATTTCAGTAATGCTGCTGGTTCTCAGGAAGGAGGGAGCACATTCCAAGAAGGAAGATAAGAGGGGAGACAGTCCAGGAAGCGATTGTGGGAAAACTAAGAGGTTCAGAATAGCCCCGCCCTAGAGCCTCCCAAGTTATTTCCCCTTAGGATAGGTAGAGTTGGTTTAGTCTGGCAAGATTCTGTCTGTACGATGTGAGCAAATAAAGAACTGAAGTTTGGCTGGACTGGTTCTTGGTCGTTCTTGGGCTGGGCCTGACATCAATCTTGCCAGACTCAAGACTCCCACTGAAGAGGGAAGAAAGTTTCAAGCATGGCTTCCGATCCAGAAGGACCACCGGTAACGCCACAACAAAAACTAAGCTGGATAGTCAAAAACACTTCCTAGAAGGCTAAAGCAGACCACTTCCGTGTGGTTGCCAAAAGAACTACTGTAGATGTATATATATGTATATATACATGAAGTCACTAGGAGTTAAGCTCAACTCAAGCAAGTTTTTATCTTAACTACAGGAGAGCTGCTGTTGCAAAACCATGCAGATGGGCTGCTTTTAGTCCCACATTTTGTTCATTCTCTTTCTGGCTTAATGCCAAACTGCTGGATAAGCCAATCTATGTTGTAGATTGGATGCTATATTTACATTGTATTTATTGTTACATATTACTGTTACTTCTGGTACTGTTTGAAATGTTGCATTTATTATGGCTCATTTAGTTGCAAGAACACAGAGAAAGAAATAGAGAAAATTTCCAACCTCTAGATGAATTGGACCTCAACTCCCAAAACTGTTAGGCAGCAAGGCCAAAGGGAGTTAATACAGGTAGTCCTCGTTTAGCAACCACAATTGGGACTGGCAACTTGGTCATTAAGCGAAGCAGCTGCTAAGTGAAACCATGACTGTGCTTATGATCTTACTTTCTCTTTCCAGACCTGTGAAGGTCATAAATGCAAGGATTGGTCATAAAGTTACTTTCTCATCACCATCTGTGAACTGTGAACTGTGAACGGTCGTTAAACAAGGCAGTCGCTAAACTAGGACTACCTGTATTCGAACACACTTGCAAGGCCTCAAGTAGGGGAAAACTGCTATGCCAGGCCCATTTGGAGGGAGGATGCTTACAAGACCTTTATCAAATGCAATGCTTCTTTGAAGGACACAGCAGTGAGTTGCACAATGCTCTCTTCTTGACTTCAATCCCCAACCCCAAGTATATTTCCCAAAACAGTGTCCTTTTTTTTTTACCCACCACATTCTATAAAGCACCATGAACTGTATGATAGCACCAGACTCATTTTTCAATGAAAAGGAGATAAGAGATAGATACACACACAAACACACTTATAAATAAATACAACTTAGCAATGTATCCCCAGCCCACTTTACCCTTCTTGTGTTTTCAAGGACTTTCTGATCCGGCTTCCCATAATTGGGTGGGTTGGCATAGGGGTCGTAGCCAAGCTTCCCCAACATTGGCGCAATCACTGGCATATCCTGAAGGACATCAATGGGGATTTTTCCAACCCATTTCGACAAGGCCTCCACATTTACTGGCTTAATAACTTGGTCCGTAGATCTTTCAACTCTGCCCCAAAATATACACATGCACATATTAATTGATACAGTTGCATGAAACTTATGCTCACAAAACAATGGAATGCAAGCTATACCTGCTTTTTGTTAACCTTCCCCATTGCAGAGTTGATATGTCCATTCATCTTTGAGTTGGAGAAAACTGAACCAGGGTGTATATAATCTGTGCTATCCCCATTGCTACTTCTTATCCTCTTTCTATTGCTTTTGTTTCCAGTCACTGCCGGTTCCCAGTAAAGCAAAGCCTTACAAATAGTGTACAGCTTGAGGGGCCTTTGGATAGGGTCAGAATATGGGGGGAAACCCTATGGATGACATAAAGCCATCGCAGTCATGGACTGGAGATGAGAGGAAAGCCATGTCATCGGGTCACAACAGAAGAAAGATGTTGCCAGAACATGTTTGTGCCATGGTTAGGTGCAAGTGGAGAAAGGCCCTTAGTTTAGAAAAGGGCCTTCCAGATCAGAGCATGACACATACACTTTCCCCCACCTAGAAAAATGAAGACTTGTAGATCAAAAATGAAATAATATGGAGAAAAAATGTTTGGGGTTTTTTCCCATTCCCCCCCCCTTCGTTTTTTCCAAAGAATAAAATAATTTTTAAAAACCAATTAAATCTTTTCTTTTAAAATATTCATGCAGTAAAACAGTGCTTATTAATAACCACTCTTTATTTTGCCCCAAATCTAATCACTTGTAATTTACCTACAGTACCAGAATGTTACAGTTTTGATGCAGAAATGACTATCAGGTAAAAGAGTATGAAGCTTGCCTCAATCTGAGCAAACACCTTGTTTTAAAAAGCAGAAGTCTATCAAGAGGGTGAAAATAAAGTTTCAGAAAACGCAGAAACTGGTAGTAAAGTAATAATAGCTCAGAAAATAGGCAATGCCTAACGGCAATATTTTTATGCAAATAATATTTCTGTTTTTTCCTGTTTTTCTCAGCTCATTTTCTAAAAATGTAAACACATGAAAGAGTTAAGAGAATACACAATCCTATTTAAATGTCGTGTTGTTCTTGTTTTCTTTTCTCAGACTTATTTATACCACCAAGTCAAACTGAAAAAATTAAGAGTTCACAGCTTTCTTAGAGTTCAGTAGCTCATATTTCCATTTGTAACAAAAAGGTTTAAAAAATTAAACTTAATAAGTATAAATTATTGTCTGATTAGAATTAAAATTTTACATTTAACAAATATGCAAAAATGATAAGTTTCTAATGAGTAAACCAAGACGTACATAACACAGTTTATGTTCCTAAAGTAGATTTGTAAAGGATATGAAAAAATGAGAAAAATTGTTTTTTTTCCCCACAGCTTCAACTATCCAGAAATTTTACATCTCTATTTCACCTCTGTCACTTTCCCTAAATTCTCTAAATCAGTGTTTCTCAACCTTGACAACTTTAAGCTGTGTGGACTTCAACTCCCAGAATTCCCCAGCCAGCATTTCTGGGAGTTGAAGTCCACGCAGCTCAAAGTTGCCAAGGTTGAGAAACACTGCTCCTAAATTCTCTAAATGCCCACATCTCCTCTTACCAGGAGAGGGTAGCCTGAGGCCTCAGCATGTCCTGTAGCCCCTCCAGAGTCTAGCACAGAGCTTTCCAAACTTTTCATGTTGGTGACACACTTTTTAGTCATGCATCATTTCGTGACACACTCTTACAGCAGGGCACAAGGCAGGCACTAGGACCTGTGCGGAATCCCAGCAGGTTTGGAGGAAGCAAGGCACAAGGCAGGCACTAGGACCTGCACGGAATCACAGCAGGTTTGGAGGCAGCAAGGCACAAGGCAGGCACTAGGACCTGCGTGGAATCACAGCAGGTTTGGAGGCAGCAAGGCAGGCACTAGGACCTGCGCAGAATGCTGGCAGGGCTCGGAAGCAGCAGCAGCCGCGACACACCCAGACACTGCAGCAGACACACTAATGTGTCCCGACACACAGTTTGGAAAGCTCTGGTCTAGCACATGGCTCCCACGTCATCCCAAAGTCACTACTAATTCTAACCATTGGAGCAACAGGAGGGAAAAAATGGTTAAGTCATTAAAGAATAATCCTGTTAATTGGATTAGCTGATATGATTATAACCACATTTTAAATTAAATTATTTATTTTGTTTTATTTGTTAGATTTATATCAAGCCTTTTCTCCAGGAGTTCAAGGAAACTTGCGGGGGGGGGAGGAGGGGGGGGAGGATCCATTTTATCCCCAGACCATCATCTCCATGAGGTGGGTTGCGATGAAAGGAAGCGACCAGTGTCACTCAAAGAATTTCCAGGGCAGAGACTGAACTTGAACCAGGGTCCAATATCTTAACTGTAAACTTTGGTTAGTATTAACCTCGGTTAATAGTAATCAAATGTAGCATGTTGCGCAATGCATCTGCTAGGTCTTTAACTGACCTGGTAACACAAGTTATGTAAACACACTCTGGCCTTGTCATTGAGAAAGGACAGTCAGAACCATCACTAACTGCCTGACTGAATCTGCATTAATATACCAAGAATTCGGGAATACCTAACAAAACAGATTGTCATATGTTTTGGACAGATGGAAGAAAACTCTTCTCAGCATTTCCCTACACTCTGGAACTCACAACCTTGACGATTTTAATGGGCAATCAGGCATATTCACAATGAGAGAAAGAGAGAGATGTTCCTGTGGCCAGCAGCCATGAGGAACTAACTAAACCTGCAGGTTTAGAGGCAGACTTATTTCCAAACACCAGCTCCCGCAGTAATTGTGGGAAGAGGCTTTTGGCTTGAGAGTTCCTGATAGGATCTGGCATGCTAACTATGGAAGCAGAGGTGTGTGTGGTATTTGGATCCAAAGCAGGAAAAGTGCTTCAGATTCGGCAACTCCTTGAAAAAGACCATGCAAACCCAGGAAAAGACACAGCATCTTGAAGGAAGTGCCAACAGCGAAGCACCTTCCCAGCTTCAGATCCACACCTGTTCTTAAAATAGCTGAAATAGCTGCAATTCAGATTCTCAGCTACCAGTAGGGAGGAAAAGGGGCATCAAGCATCTTCAGGATGGGCTGGAAAAAAATCTGAAATCTACAAAGCCTGCTGCCAATCCCAGTCAGTGTTTTTGAGCCAGGCAGGTCAAAAGCATGACTCGGTATTAAGCTTCATCCTCTTTCTCCAAGAAACCCTCTCAGCTTGAAACACAAGACAGCAAATAACATTCCCTCTCACCCCACAAAAAGCCCACACTGTAAATTCCTCCCCAAATTGCTCCTGTCTGTGACTCTGCTGACAACAATAAAGGAAAAAATCCGGTTTGGCTGCTCCCTTAGAAAATGACATTTTCTCCACCGGCTCCAGCTGTTTTTCATTAAGAAGAGGGCAAATGCCAGAGCTACAGTGCTAGTTATGGCAAAGCTCCATGCGCCCAGCTTGTCCGCCAAGAGCCACGCTGGCGATGCTTTTCAGCCACAGCACATCTTGTGCTGCCTTGAGTTACTGCCAGTTAGGGCAGCCTCTTCTCACATCGGCATCAACCCAGGGTTTTTTTTTTTTGGGGGGGGGGAATGAAATGAAAATTGCTACAGGACTGGCCTTGTCACTCAAACTATAATAAACAGGAGCTGGGTAGCAGGGATCCAATGTGAAGGTTAAAAACTACTCTGAGTAAGGCTTGTACAGCCTCTGAGTACTACTTTGAGTAAATATTGCTTCATAAGAGCGTGGGGGAGGGATTAAGTCCAATGGAATGAGAGGACAAACAAATTGGACTGCTAAGTTTATGAAATATTTCTCCTTACCCCGTGCGTGCACACACACACACACACACGGCACAGCCAGGGTGCAAATAATTTCCATCAGGCTGATTTGCTAAGCCAGAGCTTTCCAAACTGTGTGTCGCGACACAAAAGTTTTCCCGCGGCGACACACCAACGGCGGCGCGCAAAAACCCGAAAGCGGCAGCAGCGCTTCCGGGTTTTTGCGCGCTGCCGCAACAGCGGCACTTATGGGTTTTCCCGCGGCGACACACCAACGCGGGAAAACTTTGGAAAGCCCTGTGCTAAGCATTCTTTTCAATGGTCCAAACTGCAAGCTTTAAATCAGTTGATTAATTGGGAGTTTATCAAACTTTCCCTTTTAATCTAAAAAGAGGGGAAAACTTCTTGTCATGTCCAGGGAGGCCTAATTTTAGAGAAAAGGGGAGGAGAAAGAGGAGGATTATTTATTACAGACACATGTGTCGACCCGCCCCACCCGTACATGCAGAGAGGGCATGCTTCGGACCCCCTCAACAAGAGAATTCCATCTAGCGGGGTCCAGGAGGCGTGCCTTCTCTGCGATAGCGCCCGCCTTGTGGAATATTCTGCCCCCGGAGGTGAGACTGGCCCCCCTCCCTCCTGGCCTTTCGGAAGGCCCTTAAGACCTGGCTCTGCCACCTGGCCTGGGACGACGGGGGTTGGCTGGCCCCATAGCTCCACTATCTATTCTGCGGGTCCAAGCCCATCCTGGATTTTATTTTATTATGTTTTTTTGTGTTTTTAGATATTTTGTATAGTTTTTAAATTTATATTTATTGTAACCCGCCCAGAGTCCCTTGCATGGGAGATGGGCGGGGAATAAATTTGAATAATAAAATGTGTGGAGGCATGTACAGTGGGGCAAAAAAGTATTTAGTCAGCCACCAATTGTGCAAGTTCTCCCACTTAAAAAGATGAGAGAGGCCTGTAATTGACATCATAGGTAGACCTCAACTATGAGAGACAAAATGAGAAAACAAATCCAGACAATCACATTGTCTGATTCGGAAAGAATTTATTTGCAAATTATGGTGGAAAATAAGTATTTGGTCACCTACAAACAAGCAAGATTTCTGGCTCTCACAGACCTGTAACTTCTTCTTTAAGAGGCTCCTCTGTCCTCCACTCATTACCTGTAGTAATGGCACCTGTTTGAACTTGTTATCAGTATAAAAAACACCTGTCCACAACCTCAAACAGTCACACTCCAAACTCCACTATGGTGAAGACCAAAGAGCTGTCGAAGGACACCAGAAACAAAATTGTAGACCTGCACCAGGCTGGGAAGACTGAATCTGCAATAGGCAAGCAGCTTGGTGTGAAGAAATCAACTGTGGGAGCAATAATTAGAAAATGGAAGACATACAAGACCACTGATAATCTCCCTCGATCTGGGGCTCCACGCAAGATCTCACCCAGTGGGGTCAAAATGATCACAAGAACGGTGAGCAAAAATCCCAGAACCACACGGGGGGACCTAGTGAATGACCTGCAGAGAGCTGGGACCAACATAACAAAGGCTACCATCAGTAACACACTACGCCGCCAGGGACTCAGATCCTGCAGTGCCAGACGTGTCCCCCTGCTTAAGCCAGTACATGTCCGGGCCCGTCTGAAGTTTGCTAGAGAGCATTTGGATGATCCAGAAGAGGATTGGGAGAATGTCAGATGAAACCAAAGTAGAACTGTTTGGTAGAAACACAACTCGTCGTGTTTGGAGGAGAGAGAATGCTGAGTTGCATCCAAAGAACACCATACCTACTGTGAAGCATGGGGGTGGCAACATCATGCTTTGGGGCTGTTTCTCTGCAAAGGGACCAGGACGACTGTTCCGTGTACAGGAAAGAATGAATGGGGCCATGTATCGTGAGATTTTGAGTTCAAACCTCCTTCCATCAGCAAGGGCATTGAAGATGAAACGTGGCTGGGTCTTTCAGCATGACAATGATCCCAAACACACCACCCGGGCAATGAAGGAGTGGCTTCGTAAGAAGCATTTCAAGGTCCTGGAGTGGCCTAGCCAGTCTCCAGATCTCAATCCCATAGAAAACCTTTGGAGGGAGTTGAAAGTCCGTGTTGCCCAGCGACAGCACCAAAACATCACTGCTCTAGAGGAGATCTGCATGGAGGAATGGGCCAACATACCAGCAACAGTGTGTGCCAACCTTGTGAAGACTTACAGAAAACGTTTGACCTCTGTCATTGCCAACAAAGGATATATAACAAAGTATTGAGATGAACTTTTGATATTGACCAAATACTTATTTTCCACCATAATTTGCAAATAAATTCTTTCCGAATCAGACAATGTGATTGTCTGGATTTGTTTTCTCATTTTGTCTCTCATAGTTGAGGTCTACCTATGATGTCAATTACAGGCCTCTCTCATCTTTTTAAGTGGGAGAACTTGCACAATTGGTGGCTGACTAAATACTTTTTTGCCCCACTGTATATTCACAGTGAGAATTTTAGCTAAAAGGGGAATGGCTTAGAACAGTCACTCGCGCAGAGACACACAACAGGGAGATCCTCCAAGACCTGGCAATTCTGACGCCTTTCCAGATCATGAATAATTGAATTATCCAATCAGAGCTGATGGCAGAAGTACTGAAGAATTACCCCCACCCAGAAGAACTCGATCAACACAGAGTAACCAATTACCCAGAGCCACAATAGGAAATTTTCCTGCATAATAACTGATTGAATGATCCAGTAGGACTCAACGCAGAGATGCATGAATGAGAACTCTGTGCGCCTACAGGCCGTCCCTGTAGGCTCTTTCTGCAGCCCTTAGCGCTCCCTGAAACCATGACTGCTTGCACCTGATGACCCAATTCCCTGCCATTATGCGAAACATATGAAAACCTTAGTGCAGTGTTTCTCAACCTTGGCACCTTGAAGTCCACACATCTTCAAGCTGCCAAGGTTGAGAAACACTGCCTTAGTGTAAGTCTTAAAACAACTAAAAACTAAAAATCCATAGGAACTTCTCCCAAACTCTAATAACCCAGTCCAACACACCTTTGGGATATGATTCCATCATACTGTTGCTCTCAGTTTCCCCCCAAATATTATGCAGGATTTGGTCACAAAAATTTTGCCTGCTCTTGCCATAATGGAAGCTGCTTTAAAAAGAGGAAGGGCAGTGGCTCATACTGAGATGCAGCAGGCATTTCCATTGCCATTTCAATATATGCATTTTTAAAATTTATTTTTATTTATTTATTTTTATCCTGCCTTAATTATTTTTTATAAATAACTCAAGGCGGCGAACATACCTAATATTCCTTCCTCCTCCTATTTTCCCCACAACAACCCTGTGAGGTGAATTGGGCTGAGAGAGAGTGACTGGCCCAAGATCACCCAGCTGACTTTCATGCCTAAGGCAGGACTAGAACTCACAGTCTCCTGCTTTGCCATTGGCTCCTTCCTAGGACTGAGAGAAAGGGACTGGCCCAAGGTCACCCAGCCGGCTTTCACGCCTAAGGCGGGACTAGAACTCTCAGTCTCCTGGTTTCCTATTGGCTCCTTTCTAGGGCTGAGAGACAGGGATTGGCCCAAGGTCACCCAGCCGGCTTTCATGCCTAAGGCGGGACTAGAACTCTCTGTCTCCTGGTTTCCTATTGGCTCCTTCCTAGGGCTGAGAGACAGGGATTGGCCCAAGGTCATCCAGCCAGCTTTCATGCCTAAGGCAGGACTAGAACTCTCTATCTCCTGGTTTCTAGCCCGTTGCCTTAACCACTAGACCAAACTGGCTCTCCTTATGCATTCCTTATGGGCAGCAGTTATTTTCTTGTCACCCAATACCACATTGTGGCATGTAAGTTGGGACTGATCAGTGGCTTCAATGCCATAAACAGTATTCACTGTTAACATCTAAACCAGCAGTAAACCACCAGGATCAATTTTCACCAATGGGGCCAACTCTTTCCATCTCTAAGACAGCAATCAAGATACTCCTGTTTGGCCCAGAGTTTTGGGTTAAATTGTAATGAATTTAGGGGGGGGGTGTTAAATGATTTTTAATTGTTTTATGTTTTGCTTTTAACTCGAGCTGCTGAGTACCCATTAGGTAGGGGGGAAAAAAGCTAGAATACACAGAGGCAATTTCTCTATTATACTAACTAGAGTTTTACAAAATCCCTGCAAGTTTTCAAGTTTTGAACTTGCAGTGATTTTGTAAAATTTCAGTTTGTCTGACAGGAAGGATTTTGTTTTCCTTGCGATCAACATAGCTACTATTGCTTTCTATAAGTAGAAAGGTTGATGTAATTTTTTAAAAATACTCCCCTATCTGCTTTTAAAACACTGTGTTTTGAAGAGGAGAAATAATGTTTGAGACCTTCTATGTTGGTACTTAAGTATCAGGATGTCTCTCCTGTTTTCTTTTGCTCTAGTCCGCTGCATATTTGCACTGCTTAAGACAAATAACTGCAAGCAAATCAAAGTGCTCTCCCTCTCTTTCTGCAGAACACCAGCATTTCCTGTTGTTTTAGGACTGCAGATGAAAATCACAAAGTAAAAGGAGGCTTGCTTGTCCTTCAGTCTTGATCCCACTGGTGAAAACTGATCCTGCAGGTTTATCACAAGGCAACATTCTTACTAGCAATAAATATTGTTTATAGCAGTGTTTCTCAACCTTGGCATCTTGAAGATGTGTGGACTTCCTTGCTGGCTGGGGAATTCTGGGAGTTGAACTCCACACATCTTCAAGATGCCAAGGTTGAGAAATACTGGTTTATAGTGTTGAAGCCGCTGATCTTGCCCAACCTGCATACAATAGGGTGGTAACTGTTGGCCATAAGGAATGCATGTACTGAAATGATGAAAAGTCCTATGAGCTTAGAGGAAACTGCCTGCTGCATCTCTGTATGAATTGCTGGCCTTGTTTTATTCTTCCATTCAGCTTCCACTTTCAGCAGGAGTAGGAAATTTTCTGATGGGTTAGGCTAAGAACAAGTCTCAAGGGAGTCAATTTCATAACAACAACTACTATTCCTTTCCTTCAAGAGCTCAATCAATAATATTTGTTCGGTCAATGACCAGCAAAATTTAAAAGGAGAAAAGCAAAGTAAAACAAATAAATACAATAATATACTACCAACTAATAAAATAGATCACATAATAACATAGCATTCATTCCTCTATTACTATGTTAATACATTTGTTATCCAGGTGGTGTGAGTCAAAAACATTAATAAGTATAAAATTATACACACACACACACACACACACACACATATATATATATATATATATATATATATATCTCCCCGACAGGAAGCTCTGGCGTGGGCTGGTCCATGAAGTCACGAAGAGTCGGAAGCGACTGAACGAATAAACAACAATATATCCTAACAATTTTTTAATTAAGATATTTCAATTTAAAAGTAATATTTAAAACAAGGGTAATTACTTCTTTAGCTGGTTTTGTCTTATTTTCATTGCAGCAACACAAAATTTGGCTACTGCACATGTAATGTATGGTTTTGGATCCTGAAGAAGATGGTTCACATAAAAATAATCTGGATTCCCAGGGAATTTATCTATTAGGGGCAAAATGTAGATTGACCTAATGTCCCTATAAAATTTACAGTGTAACAGTACATGTGAGATGGTTTCAACTTCCTCTTCACCACATGGGCAGATACCCTCAGCTATAGGGATTTCACTATACCTGCCTTGAAGAAGTGCAGATGGAAGAATATTGAATCTAGCTTTAAAGAATGCAATTCTCATCTTAGAGAAGGTTAGATTTAGCAAATAATTTGCTGGTTCCCATATTCTATCGTGTTGGGGCAGCCTGTTAACTTCAATCTGGAACTCCATGTCCCTTTTTCCTTCAAGAGCTCAAGGCATTCCTTCCCTCCCACACACACACAACAACCTTGTGAAGAAGGTTGGGCTAATGGGTACCCTTTTACCTCATTAGCATGCTATTTCATAAAATAATGGCATTTTAGAAAGAGGCAGTTTTCCACAATGGAAAATGCAGCAACAGAAAAATGTTCCATCCCACACCTCTATCCTTGAGGCTTTCTGCAGTGAAGGGTAACTCCTGGCATCTTTACATGAAAATGTTTCCTAATTTCAGAAGTATATGGTAAGGAGCAAAATTTCTGAAAAGAAATGGCCTGGGAAGAGAAACGTTTCTGATTCTCTGAATTTTGCCGGATGCATTTTTGTTATTGTTATGTGCAACCCCTGGCCATAGAAATATATCCCAGCCCTTTTTAAGTATTTTAGAGGAAACAAACAGGTGGACAAAATATATCCAACTCAGTGCTTTCTAGAAAACCCGCCCAGGAAGAAGCAGACTCACTTTGACAGGGAGACTCCCCCGGCTTTCCCAATCATCTCTTCATGGTGCAAAACTGCAGGATCCCATGGGATGTGGAGAAACTTGAGGAGCGTCCTGAGCCACTGCTCAGGGTGCAAGACTAGCTGCTCATAATACATCATCATGCAACGGTCGAGGCCGGCCTCCAAGCACTGGTTATACATGGTCTCAATGGCGCGATTCCACTTGGTCAGGCAATCCCTGTAGCTACTCAGATCAAAGCCAGCAATGGTGACCTTCCTGGAGATCATGGAATGAACAGAGGCCCGGCCATCTCTGACCATCAAAATAAACTTGGCATTGGGGAAAATCCTGGCAAGGTAGGTTAAGGACTTGAGGGCAAAGGGGTCCTTGTTGCACAGGTAAGGAGCTGGCTCCCCGTGCTTCACAATAATCTCCAAGAGGAAGGCCTGCATGGCCGAGTCCAACACCTCATCTGTGACACCCGCCTCGTTGAGCCGCATCTTCTCTTTGCTTGACCGGGCCCACATCTGCTTGACAGCCAAAATCCGAGGGATCACCCGTGTCTCTTCTCCGCAGCGGATGTCCGGGTGAGCATCCAGCATCGCCCGCATCAAGGTGGTGCCACTCCGGGGTACTCCCCCAATAAATATTAAAGGCATGTCTTTGTTGTAAGCCAGCGTGGCATTTTCCTTCATGCCCTGGCTGGTTCTTGTGGTTGCTTTGGCTGGCTCTAGTCGGGTCAGTTGGCTTCGCTCCTCTATTTGGTGGTGGCATTCCATAGCATGTTGCCCCAAGTAGAAGACGGTCACCGAACTAATCACCAGACAGGCCAGCAAGAGGTTCTGCTTGAGTTTCCCCACCATCTTTTGTGGAAAAGCCACCTCATGTGGTTAAAGGTGGCTGGCCAGCCCCGGTCACTGCCTGTGTTTCATGCCATGGAGAATGTGGTCCCAAGAGATCAAGACTTGTTGGGCAGAGGAACAAATAAATAAAGGAAACAAAGGAAACAAATAAATCAGAGGTACTGTGATTAAAGTTAATCAGCTTCTCTCCTCCCAAGCAGCATTCCAGCTATTAAAATGATAACACCCTCAACCATCATTGATCAAGAACTAGTGGGATCCAGTAGTTACAGCACAGGGTTGTAACTGGGAAGACCCAGATTCAAGTCCCCCCCATCTCATCCATGAAACAGACCCAACCCACTCTCAGATTTACCTACCTCATGGGGTTGTTGTGAGTATGAAATGGAAGGCAGGGGGACGTAGAGGGAAACATTTACATACTGTCTTGAGCTTGTTGGAGAAGTCAGAATAGAAAGACAAGAACCAAACAAATAAATAAATAAGTGTCAGGAAGCCCTGGACAATTAGAGATCGTCACAGCTCATGAGGTCTAGAAACCTATACCCCAACAAGTTCACAGAGCCACAACCCTCATCATCCACAATTAGGCCATGCTGGCTAAGGATTCTGGAAATGAGAATCTCCATCTATTCTTCTCAGCACAAGAAAGCCACAAGTTCTATATTCAGGTATCAAGAAATGTGAGAGTGGAGAATACTAGCCTAGATCAATACATGGTCCAATTCAGTGTACGCAGTAGTGTAGCTAGAACCACAAATTAAACAAATGAGATGGGTTCACACAATAGAATGAGCTACAAAAAACAAAATCAAGCTTAACACTGACAAAGTTAAGCATGTTGTTGAATACCACCCTAAAGTACTCCACAGCTGAACATATGGAGATGGCTTAGTACATCCACATAACCTGTGTGTGTATCAGGACACTAATGTATCTGTGAGTTGATGGGATACAGGCAACAGTATGCTGGTTTGCAAGATATACTCTAGATTAGAGCTCTTAGTTTGCAGAGGATAACATGAACATGCTTGGAGTAAAATTGAGATTTAGTTGCACTTGTAGCACATTGGCCAAAACTGACCAGTACTGTTTTTACTATTAGCAGGGAATGCTGTACATGGCATTGTGCAACTACTCTATACTTCTGCTTCACTCAAAAGCATTATGTGAAAGCTTTTACTGATCAAAGCCATGATAGGGAGTGGAGGTAAATATCTGTATGTCCATCTAATACAGTGTTTTTCAAACTTGGCAATTTAAAGATGCATAGACTTCAACTCCCAGAATTCCCCAGCCAGCCAGCCAGCTGGGGGATTCTGGAAGTTGAAGTCCATGTATCTTAAAGTTGCCAAGTTTGAAAAACACTGATCTAATAGCAACCAAACACATGGAAGTAACAGAAAATGCAGAGTGATTTGGATGAAAATAAAATTTGTATTAGAAGAGGGTGAGAAGGGCTAAACAAGAAACTTTAAGCAGAGATAACAGAATTAAAAATAAAAGTGATGAAATGATTTGGGACAAATCTGAAGTGAGATAATACTGCAAGGAATATTTTCAAGACCAATGTGGTATGATGTACTATGTCAAAGAATGGCACTGAAACAAATGTTGTAAATGTTAGTGTACAAGAAAAAAAACTGATAAAATGAAATCGTCTGAAATGTTCAAAAATGCTAAGGTTGTAGATATAAATGATGTAGCATAAGAAATGTTAGAATATGGATGTGTGTGTGAAGACTTCATCTGTGGCTTGCGATTGGAAGGCAGCTGTTATTGTTTCTCTATCAAAGGGAACAGTAATAAGGGTAAATGCAAAAACTACACTTAGATTCATTTGTTAAATGTGAGAAGGTATTGGGCATATTTCTGACAAAAGGGTACAAGAGTGATTAGTGTGCAACATTGGGGGAAAACCGTGCAGCTTTATGCCAAGCAGAGTGGGTGCAGAGCTCTTCAGCATTAAGAAATATATGAATGTGAGCAAAAAAGTCTATTTACTTTTTTTATTTAACAAAACTGTATGATAAACTGAATATGCTTGAATTATGGAATGTTTTGTGCAAATATGGAGTTGAAGGTTAGCTGCTGAATGTGATAAGATCATTTATATACTGGGAGTTCAGCATGCATGAGAATGAATGGAATGCTTAGCAAATGACTCCACACGGAGAAGGGAGAAAGATAAGAATGTGTGATATCCCCTTTATGGTTTAATGTATTTCTGGATAAATGTATAAGAAATCATTGTGGCAATGAGATATACGTTAATTGGAGTTGTGGATGTACATGTCCTTTTGTACGTAGATTATATTGTTTTGTTGGAGAAACTGAATTATTTGCAGTAGATTAATAGGTACCACTTCGGTGGGTAGGTAACAGCGTTCCGCGCGCGTCATGCGGCCACATGACCGTGGAGGAGTCTTTGGACAACGCTGGCTCTTCGGCTAAAAAACGGAGATGAGCACCAGCCCCTAGAGTCGTACACGACTGCACAAATGTGCAGGGGGAACCTTTACCTTTTTTAATGCTATCTAATTAGTATGATGCAATGAGGAGAATGGATCTGAACATTATTGTACCAGATCAAAATCGCTGCATTTGCCACAGGAAATGGAGGGAATGATTGCAAGTAAATGGTAAAAAACTACAGCAAGTAGATGAATTTGTGTATCTTCCCAAAACGTTTACTAAAGATGGGAAATAGATGGGGAAAAGTTAAGATGTGCAAAAATGCTGGGCAGGATGTGGTCTGTTGTGAGAAATGAATATTTGTCAAAAGGAACAAAAATGATACTATGTAAGAGCTTTTGCACACTTTCTTATATGGAAGTGAGGGTTTGTTCAGGAGAAACAAAAAAGTACCGTAAATGGAATGTAATGAAAATGGGCTACTCAAGAAGTATGTTGTGTAAAACAAAAAGAGACAGAGTCAAAAATGAATGAGTGACAAATTAATGTACACTGAATAAAAGAGTGTGAAAAAGTATGCTGAAGTGGTTCATCACATAGAGAGAATGAATTAGGATAGAATTGCAAAAGAAATATATGAAAAGGAGGAAGGGAAAGACCAGGAAAGTTGAGGTTGGGTGGAATTGAGAAACTGGGAAAAAGAGAGAGGCAACAAGTTTAAAGAACAAAAGGCAATGTGGCAGATGAATGTGGTGGAAATAAGGAGGGTTTGCAAGGATAGAAAGGCATGGAGGACTATAGTGAATGGTGTGGGTCTAAACTGGATTATCTATATTTCTTTTTCTTTTCTCAGGCCTTTAATTTGTTTGGCCTACGTCTTATTCCTTTTCTGTTCTCCGCATAGTGTTGCTTATTGCAGAAAGATTTAGCAGAAAGGGTATGTACATACAGTATGTTTATTACTTGTGCTTTATCACCTTACTAGACTGAATGTGTCCTCAAATCCCATTTTATCATTCTCCTTACACATAATTGGAAATGAGGCCTAGAGGATGCATTTTGCCTTTAATGCAGTTTAGAAGTCTCTGGGCAGACCAGTTACAACACAGGATTAATAACTGGCTTTAAACCAACAGCCGTATCAAAGAACATCACTCCCAGAAACAAACTAACAATCTAGTGTTTTGATCTTCCTTTTAAAAGCAACCTTCTCCAGTTACATTTAGGTTACAATCCAATGTTCTGGGATGGTGTCCAGGAAACCATAAATTCAGTCAGAGCAGAGTCAGGGCTCCAGCCTCAGAAGGGAAAAGCTGGTAAAGAATTTCGAGCTGCCTCCATGGAAGGCTCAACAACTCCACCATCAGGGAGGCCAAACGGATATGCGGCAAGAGCTGGGCTAGGAGCATTCCAAGAAAGGATGTGGTTCTGTTTGCTTGGCCCTCAAACCAGCGGAAGATGTATGTATCTATTATATTTATTTTATTTATTACTGCAATGTATATGTCACTCAACCCCAAACAAGGCTCTAAACCAGTGTTTCTCAACCTTGGCAACTTTAAGATGTGTGGACTTCAACTCCCAGAATTCCCCAGCCAGCCATGCAAAGGAGGAAATAAAAACAAAAACCAAGCAATCAGTAATAAGCATAAAACCTTCCTATTTGACAACATACCAAGAAAAAACAGTCGTACCCATCACCTTTGAACTTTGTTGTTGGAGAAGACTGCTGAGAATTTGGACAGCCAAGAAAACAAACCAATGGATCATTGAACAAATGAACCCAGAGTTCTCACTCGAGGCACAAATAACCAGGCTCAAATTATCCTACTTCAGACACATTATGTGCTCTGGAAAAGGCTCTGATGCTGGGAAAGGTGGAAGGAAAGAGAAGAAGAGGACAACCAGCAGCAAGGTGGATGGACTCAGTTACAGTAGCAATGGGTGCAATGTTGGAGGACCTGAAAGTACAAGCTAAGCCTAGATCGTCATGGAAAAAATCTATCTATGTGGTCACTAGGAGTCAAAAATGACTTGATGGCACATAATCAAACAGTCAACCTATCACCAACTGCAAGGAAGGGACCCAAATGCTATCAATCTCTAAAGGCTTTCCTTTCAACCAGCAATAGAGCTGGACACATCCATGAAATCACCAGGACTGTAGCTTGACTCAAAGAAGTCTTTACCTCGGGCTGTCAAAATAAATGTCCTCTTAATGTTTGCAAAAGGGGGGGGGAGTGGAAAGAGGAGGAAAATGCCATCAGATGGACATCAGGCTCTCATTACCCTCAATTCCATCCTGCAGTTGAAAAAAGGAGAACTAGAAACTCCAACATCAGAGCCTTCCAAAATGAAGCACAGGCCTGCCCTGTTAGAAGATGAAGGGCTAAACCACTAAAGGCACCAGGCTGAGTGGAATTGTCTCATTTCTTGGATCACCCCACTAGCATGTTTTTGTTCCTCCCTTTGAAATTACATTCAATGAAACAATTGTATCATAGACCAACAATGTCTATGATACAACAGATAGTTATCAGAGATGGGTCAGTCATCAGAAACAAAATAAGCCAAACATGATACCGCACATAAATGGAAGGGGGACCAATCATTTAGAGAATGTTCACCTGGGGAAGGTAGGAGTACTGGATCACTATCTTACAGATGGCTGTTGTAAAAGGCCCTGGAGAAAATCACAAAGATGGGGACGTTCATCCTTAGCTGAGAATAGAACATCCACGCTCAGGAGCAGGGTATCTGGCCAGCAACTGTCAGATCAACAGTGGAATGTTGTGGCCTTTATAGCTGCTTGTGGATTTCTTGAAAGAATCTGGGAGGACACTGAAAGGTGTAGGGCGCTGTTGGACCTATCTTAATCTCATCCAAGAATGGTCTTTGCATCTGAACCCTGCTGATTAAATGTCTATTAGCAACTACAGCTAAAAAAAACCTGCATCCCTGTTCAGAAGCAGCATGCTAAGGGCCAGAGGCTGTTGTTGTCCACATTCTGCAGGCCAGCTGACGGAAGCATCTGGCTGGCTACTGCTGGAAACAGGACAGCCTTCACGGCCCGTTTTATGTCCTGATTAGCTGTGAGAGTCAAGGAACACCAGTTCAGGCACAATCGGTATCAAATACCAGATGTTGAAGAAATACAACCTGGGAAAGGCCTGTGACTTTTAAACCAGCAGGTCAGATTATTTATTGCTTCTACTTATTGGGGGTGGGAAGGGGGAGCGCAGGGTAGATATATTTTTTTTATTTTCATCCCGCCTTTATTATGTTTTATAAATAACTCAAGGCGGCGAACGTACCTAATACTCCTTCCTCCTCCTATTTTCCCCACAACAGCAACCCTCTGAGGTGTGTTGGGCTGAGAGAGAGTGACTGGCCCAAGGTCACCCAGCTGACTTTCATGCCTAAGGCGGGACTAGAACTCACAGAATCCTGGTTTGCTATTGGCTCCTTCCTAGGGCTGACAGACGGGGACTGGCTCAAGGTCACCCAGCCGGCTTTCACGCCTAAGGCGGGACTAGAACTCACAGAATCTTGGTTTGCTATTGGCTCCTTCCTAGGGCTGACAGACGGGGACTGGCTCAAGGTCACCCAGCCGGCTTTCACGCCTAAGGTGGGACTAGAACTCTCAGGCTCCTGGTTTGCTATTGGCTCCTTCCTAGGGCTGAGAGACAGGGACTGGCCCAAGGTCACCCAGCCGGCTTTCATGCCTAAGGTGGGACTAGAACTCTCAGGCTCCTGTCAGTAGGCACTGGTTGTACCTTATCACACACACCCTCCCCAAACTTAAGGACTAGAAACACACTTGATATCAAAAGAAAAACAGAAAATCAATCAAATTAAACCTCTCTGGCACAGGATGCTGTGAACTTCCTGTACTATCACAGAGTATAAGCCATCCTGGCCACAGGAGCCATTCAAGCCCCAAAGGAATTGGCATTAAACTTGAAGACTCATTTGCACAAAAAGAGCAGATGGAGAAGAGAAGGCAGGCTTGAACCTGCCAGCCTAACAAAGCAGAGGCAGCACAAAGCCCTCCTGAGCCACCTTCCAGAAATGGATGCCTCGGATCAGCGAGCTTCAGCTATTTTAACTCTTTCAGCAAAGCATTCCGGCGTGATTTGAATTTCAACGTGATTTGAAAGGGAACATCAGTGCTGCTGCTTTGTCCAATCAGACTAAGGGATCCCCAGTGAATGTTGTGCTTGTAACAGCAGCCAGTTGGAGTACTCCAGAGGCCCAGAGGGCAGCATTAAGATAGCAGCCTTGCTTTATTCTCTGTCCCCAGCACCTGGTATTCCAATATACTGCCTCAGAACATAGCGTTTCTCCATGCATTTGATCCATGGAAGGAAATGAATCTAACACTCACCCCTACTGGATGGGAACAGGGGTCCGTTTATCTCCACTCTCCGTTTCCAGAGGGACAGCTGTAGCTCAGGGGCAGAAGGGCACAGGTTCCATTTAAAGAAGGTGGGAAAGATCCTAGAGAGGCGACCTTTCTCAGCCTGGGAGCACAGTTCACCTTACAGACCAACCTTAGCAGCCCCTGGAGGCTTTCCAGTGATCCAGTGGCCTCTCCTCAGTGGGACAGGCTAAAACGGTTCATCCCAACTTGTCATGTTTTGGGGGTTTGGGGGTGGGGGTGGTAAGGCTGGGGAATTCTGGGAGTTGAAGTCCACACATCTTAAAGTCACAAATGGGAGTCAGGGGGAACATGAAGCCAGAGATTATCTCACTCTGGTCTGGATCAGTCTACATTTTTGTGTTCTCATTGTTGCCAGCCAGTAGTTTCTGGAAAGCCCCTAAAATATATATATGAAGATGACATAATCTTGTCTACATCTGGTACCTTTAGGGTTCCCAGCTTCAAGCCTGCCCTTGGCTCCCATCGCTAATAGCCACTGATACAGTGTTTCTCAACCTTGGCAACTTTAAGATGTGTGGACTTCAACTCCCAGAATTCCTCAGCCAGCAAGGCTGACTGGGGAATTTTGGGAGTTGAAGTCCATACATCTTAAAGTTGCCAAGGTTAAGAACCATTGCACTGATAGATACATTCACACAGAGAACAAACCTAAGTTACTTTTTAGAACCCTGCAGGATTAGACGAAAAATTCATTCTTCCAGCAGTCTGTTTCTCACAGCGGGTGACAAGATACCTTCAACAAACCCACCAGCAAGGCATGAAGACAGCATACTTCCTCTGCAGTCTGTCCTCAGCATTTTTTATTCTAAAGAAAACGCCTTCTGGATATGGAAGTTCCATTTAGCCATTGTGACTACTAGCAATTAATAGATCTATCCTGCATGAATGTCTTTAGTTTACATTTTCATGCCAGCCAAACCCATCTCAAATTCAGTCTAGACCAGTGGTTCTCAACCAGGGGCTATAGCACAGCTTTCCAAACTTTTCATGTTGGTGACACACTTTTTAGACATGCATCATTTCGCGACACACACACACAGCAGGGCATCATTTCGCTACACACTCTTCCAGCAGGGCACAAGGCAAGCACTAGGACCTGCGCGGAATCACAGCAGGTTTGGAGGCAGCCAGGCACAAGGCAGGCACTGGGACCTGCACAGAATCCTGGCAGGGCTCGGAGGCAGCAGCAGCCATGACACACCCAAACACTGCAGCCGACACACTAACGTGTCGCAACACACAGTTTGGAAAGCTCTGGGCTATAGGCTTCAGGATATTTCAAGGGGATAGGTTTTTCTAGGATATAGGATATTTCAAGGGGGGCACAGGTGAAAAACATGTAATGAGGGCCACGGCATGTGCCAAGGGGGCAACAGAAAAGCAAAGTGTATTATGCTGCAAGTACTGTCTTTATTTCATGAGGTCACAAAGAGTCGGACACAACTAAACGACTGAACAACGACAACAACTGTCTTTATTATAAATAAAAACACATATTCTATTTATAAGCCAAGTGTGTAAGCGGCAATCTTTTTCACCAGTAATGGGACCCTGGACAAGGGGCCACAGGAGAAAAACTAGGTTGGAAGCAGGCCACGGGCACAAATCCTTTTGCTTTCTTTGTTAAAAGTGTGAGCTGCTATCCTTATGGCTACAAAGACAAGCCTGGAAATGGGCATACCTAACCAAAATCTTACAAGCCGCAAGTGCGCCAGAATAGATTCTCAGGGGACAGTTAAAGGGGTTAATGTATTTAAATGCTTGACTTTATTGCTATCCAGAGCAGAATTTAATTTTGCAGAATATACCAAAAGCAAACTATTTATAAAAAATTGCACAGTATATACAATGGCAAAATTCAGCCAAGGCTTATTCTGGTGCAAAATCCGGATACCTTTATCCCTAAATTTCTGGCTACACTCTGAAAAAAAAGTCCTCAAAATTATACTCAGCTTTAAGCAACTAATCTAGGGTGATGCTCATCAGTAATTACTATTTTATCAAACTCTTTTCTGCAGCAAATCTTTTTCAGCTTCTGTAACAGACCCAGGTTTATTAACCTGATCTGGATTTTTCCTTCCAACATCCCATGACCAACTCTGCTCCACCACTAAATTCAGAGTGTGTGGGAATCGAGATATCCAAACCCAAACATTGAGACCACCAGAAAGCAAAAATCAGAGCCAAGAAAGTAATTTTGAAAGCTAAAAAGCAGTTTCCATCCGCAATTCCCACCTCGGCTTTACTGAAAAGGAACTACCAATTTGGGGGGAACTGGGGGTGGGAAGGGGAGGGAGTGAACTAAAAATCTCTTCTTTGGTGTAGACCAAAATGTTTTCTCTCTGGATTACTATTACCTGACCACTTTGGTCAGTCAGTTTCAATTCATTTTAAGACCGGGCAGCCAACTTTTTCTTGGCTGAGAACCACATTTAATATATCTGGGGGATTAAAAGGGGTAAGATGGTTAGGAGCGTATCACATATATGGGGAGTTTAGGTCCCAGAAACGTTCCTGCAATGAACAATGGTTTTTTCAGCTTTTGTTTCCTTTTTTCCTGTCTTGGATAACAGCAGTTTCAACAGAGTCAAGTTTCCTTTTCAAATAAGCATGTTAACAGGTCTGTAGATCTAAAATCCATATATATGACTTCATGCAATAATTTTTATATTAAGCCCTGCCAATTCAAACCTTCTACCACCCTTACTCCCCAAAAGAGGGAGGAGTTTATTGCATCAAATACCAGTGAGTTTGACTTTTCATCTAGACTCTGTCAAGATATTTCTTTGGGGTTCACACTCCTCCCCCAGCCTTATGTAATGTGAGCAATCTATATTATAATTTTAACTGAATTCATCAGTCATTCTCCACAGAGAAATGTGGAGACCATAAGCTCAGACCATTAGCAGGATTTTTAGCACCTTCTCCAAACTAAACTTCCAGAATTGTTTGAGAGAAGCAACAGACAGTTAAATTAGTATATGGTTATAAAACTGGCCTAACTCTGTAGCACAAATGTATATTGTTTTATCTCAGCTAAACTTTAGTGGCCTTGCCCATATGGGTTAAGTCAGAATATGGTATACCATTACCAACGTTCTTGTATAATGTGCATTTTTTACTCTCTCCAACAGTATCAAAACTCATTCAGCCACTGAAAGTGACAGCAGGCTGAGAACAGGTTATTCACGCAACCAACTAATGGAACTTTCTGCCACAAGATGTGGTGACAAAATCTCTAGCTATAAAATTAAATTAAAATTAAATTCATTACAAACTCCATATTGGAATACTAAGATTCTATATCTGGTTTCTCAGAAGCATCAAACCGGCCACTCTGGAAGACAAGAGTTCTGATCCATCATAGCAGCATGTTTAAATTAAAAAGAAAAGGGGAGAAGCAATATACTTGTAACTATGACTTATAGTATTTTAACACGTTCAGAAGTAGTCTATCTCTACATCACAGCTGTAGAAAAGGTTGCAAGGTGCCTTTGGGACTTCCTTGTAGGTTTCTTAAAAGCATCAGGCCAATCACTACAAAAGCTCAATGGCTGGGCTCACGCAACACACTTAACTCAGTTAATGAATTAACCCATTTTCTGGGTTCGTGCAATATATGGAATCATAAACTAACCCAAGGGTCGGAAATGGCGGCTCGCGAGCCAGATGCGGCTCTTTGGCCCCTTGAGTGTGGCTCTTCCGCAGCTGAACTCACCCCCGCCCCTTCCACGTGATTGGCCCCCACCCGCAAACCCCGCCCCCTGGCTCTCGCACTGAGCGAGGCCCGGCGCGGCAGGGAGGCAGCGCCATCTCCAGCCGCAGCAGCCCCTGCAGCCGCTCCTGCGCCGCCTCCGACAGCGCCGCGTCCCGGGCCAGCAGCGCCTCCCTGCCGTGGCTTATTGGGGCGGGTGGGAGGGCGCGGGGGAGCCGCACAGGCGCCGAGGGGGGCGGGCCGGGCGCCCGCCCGCCTGCTTGCCTCCCTCCGCGAGGCCCCCCGCTGCCTTCCCGGGATCCGGGCATGCTGGAGAGGTCCGGGGGGCAGCGTCGGGGCTTTCTCGCCCTCTCGAGGCTCGGCTGCTGCTCGGCTGGGGTGCAGCGGGACGGGAGCTCCGCCCGTGCGCCTTCCCTGGCCGGTCCTCACGGGCCGATCGCGTGGAAGGCGCGCGGGCGGAGCTGCCTGTCTGGCACTCGGGCGCTCCGGTAGCGCGGCCCCGCCGCCGCCCTTTCTCTCCGGCTTGGATCCCGGGAAGGCAGCAGGGGGCCTCGCGGAGGGAGGCAAGCAGGCAGGTAAGCGAGCGAGCGGGCGGGCGAGCGGGCGGGGTGGGCGAGCGGGTGGGGCGGGCGGGCCTCGTTTCCCGCCCCCCATCATTTTCTTGGCTTGACGCGGGCGGGCAGAAGCGGCTGAGGGGGGCGGGCCCGGCGGCGGAGGCCCGGGCCGCCCGCCCGCCTGCTTGCCTCCCTCCGCGAGGCCCCCGATCCGGCTTGGATCCCGGGAAGGCAGCGGGGGGCCTCGCGGAGGGAGGCAAGCAGGCAGGTAAGCGAGCGAGCGGGCGGGCCTCGTTTCCCCCCCCCATCATTTTCTTGGCTCGACGCGGGCGGGCGGAAGCGGCCGAGGGGGGCGGGCTCGGCGGCGGAGGTCCGGGCTGCCCGCCTGCTTGCCTCCCTCCGCGAGGCCCCCAATCCGGCTTGGATCCCGGGAAGGCAGCGGGGGGCCTCGCGGAGGGAGGCAAGCAGGCAGGTAAGCGAGCGGGCGGGCGGGGCGGACCTCCGCCGCCGGGCCCGCCCCCCTCAGTGCCTGTGCGGCTCCCCCGCGCCCGTTCCGCCCGGCCAGACATGCCCCGCTCTGGAGGCCGGGCTCGCCGAGGAGGACCCCTGACCCTCCCAAACAGATTCGCCCTGCCACCCGCCCCAATAAGCCACGTGATTGGCTCCCGCCCTCAAACCCCGCCCCCTTCCACGTGATTGGCCCCCGCCCGCAAACCCCGCCCCCTTCCACGCGATTGGCCCCTGCCCGCAAACCCCGCCCCCTGGCTCTCGAGCATTTCAAAATGTGCACGAGCATGTCAAAATGGCTCCCGGCATAAAAAGTTTGCCGACCCCTGAACTAACCCAATGGGCTGGATTCACACAACTTGCCAAGCCATGAAGAAACAAACCAAGGTCCCTTCTAGACCTAAAATTTTATTACTCTGATGGCCACATTGATAACTGATGAAAATTAGGGGGAAAAGGATGACAACTCTGGGACCACTGCAGGATGTTAGAAGGTGCCATCACTGACCACAGATAGTCACAGAAGACACACACTGTACGTGAGGCAAGAGAAAATGCTTGAAAGGAGTGATGTAAGATACCAACTGAAGTTGTTTCAGAACATCCAAACAATAAAGGGTGGGTATGGGAACATGTGGTCTGCCCATCACATTTCAATCTCCTTGCCCAGACCACCAGGAAAAGCTGAACACCCAGGCAAAGAAAGTCTTACAGTATTTTTTTTAACTACTAGCATTGTATTACAGGTATTAGTACCTTCTTAAACTTGTGTTGGGTACCTGTCAAAGGGCATCCTAAAATTCGAGACTTCTGGTCATGACAAACAACAGTTGCCACAAAAGTTAGATCTATTTGCCAACAAGCTTCAAAAGCCTTATACCAAATAGGAAGACTGGCACTCTGCACGTGATCATAAACAAATTAATCTGAAATCCCTTTAGGTGAAGACAAGATAACCTTTGAGATTCTGAGGTGTTCCACCACAAATGCTTTGTAAATCAGAACTAGGGTAAAGGTAAAGGTTCCCCCCGCACATTTGTGCAGTCGTGTCCGACTCTAGGGGCCAGTGCTCATCTCCGTTTGTTAGCCGAAGAGCCAGCGTTGTCCGAAGACGCTTCCACGGTCATGTGGCCAACATGACGCGCACGGAAAGCTGTTACCTACCCACCGAAGTGGTACCTATTCATCTACTTGCATTTGCATGCTTTCGAATTGCTAGGTTGGCGAGAGCTGGGGCTAGTGCGGGAGCTCACTCCGTCACGCGGGACTAGGGATCCGAACCTCCGAACTTGCGATCTTCCGATCGACAAGCCTGGCGTCTTACCCGCTGAGCCACCACACCCATAAATCAGAACTAGCAGCCCTAAATAACGGAGCAGTTAATATATCCATAAGTATTCATATGACAGAGGCAGATTTCTGGAATGGAATTGTCTGTAGCTTGAATCATGTCAACTGGATTTCTATTTTCTTAGTGGAAACGTTTCGCTCCTTATCCAAGGAGCTTCTTCTGTCTGAGCAAAGTTGGTAAGGGAATCCTAAATATGTTCCTAGGTAGCTGTGTGACCTTACACCTGGGGCTAGGTCATGGTTATATTGAGATGTAATTTTTAAGTCCTTTTATCATCTAAAGGAGAGTCGTTAAAATCACCATGCTGCTGTTGAGCTTCTGAAATGGTCTTAATCTTCCTAGGCACAGAAGACAAAACGGGGAGGAAGATGGGGGAGAGTTTGTGCCTGAGGCCCCCACCTCTATTCAAGGAAGGATTTTCCAAGTTGGCATAAATGGATTCCTTGAGTACAGGCCTTCACGGACCATATAAACACTATAGATGCCAACATTAGCTTCACCAGAGAAGACACCAAGGACAACAGACTGGCATTCCTAGACTGTGAAGTCCTCATTGGGACCGGTGGCAAGCTAGAAATAGGGATCTACAGGAAACCCACACACACAGATCAATATCTGATGTTTGACTCCCACCATCCACTGCAGCACAAACTAGGAGTCATCAGGACATTGTCACACAGAGCAGAAACCATCCCCACCTCCATGGATTCCAAAAAGAATGAAAATCAGCACCTGAGAACAGCCCTGAAGGCCTGTGGATATCCAAATTGGGCCTTCACCAAATCTAAATCTACCAGACCTAAAACAGCGACAGATAGGGCTGAGACTCAGAGTAAACGAAAGAACCTGGTCATTCCCTACATGGCTGGCGTGTCTGAAAAGATAAAACGGATATTTGGCAAACACCACATACCTGTATATTTCAAACCCACCAACACACTGAGACAGAGGCTTGTACACCCCAAAGATCAAACTCCAAAACACAAGAAAAGCAATGTAGTTTATGCAATCCAGTGCAGTGAGGAGTGCTCTGAACTCTACATTGGAGAAACCAAACAACCTATGTACAGGAGGATGGCCCAACACAGGAGAAATAACACCACAGGACCAGAGTCAGCAGTTTATCTTCATCTAAAAGAAAAAGGACACTCATTTGAGGACATTAATGTTCACATTTTAGACAGAGAAGATAGGTGGTTTGAGAGAGGGGTCAAGGAATCCATTTATGCCAACTTGGAAAATCCTTCCTTGAATAGAGGTGGGGGCCTCAGGCACAAACTCTCCCCCATCTTCCTCCCCGTTTTGTCTTCTGTGCCTAGGAAGATTAAGACCATTTCAGAAGCTCAACAGCAGCATGGTGATTTTAACGACTCTCCTTTAGATGATAAAAGGACTTAAAAATTACATCTCAATATAACCATGACCTAGCCCCAGGTGTAAGGTCACACAGCTACCTAGGAACATATTTAGGATTCCCTTACCAACTTTGCTCAGACTGAAGAAGCTCCTTGGATAAGGAGCGAAACGTTTCCACTAAGAAAATAGAAATCCAGTTGACATGATTCAAGCTACAGACAATTCCACCTGGATGACTGAGAACCTTCATAGACATTCTGGAATGGAATTTCTCTGGTAAAAATGTCAAAGTTTTATCTCCAAAATTCTGGAATGTGGGACTTTGTGATATAACTTTGAAGACGTGTAAAATGTATTTCTTGGGGGAAAGAACCGCCTTCCATTGGCTTTTAAAACCAGGCGTATAAACAGTGTGGTTAATTTTACACAACATGTTTAACCAGGTTAAAGACTTAGAGATTGAATCTGCACAACATACTAAGCTTGGTTAGTATTAAACTGGGTAACTTTTTTTTAACAGCTTAGTTAGCATTTTTGGTAAATTTATAATTCAATGTAATGTGTGAATCCAGAACACTGGTTCTGTTTGCACAACATCCTTCAGCTGATTAAAGATTAAATGGAATTTGGTCCATTAAATGGATTACTGAATTAATCCATTTCGCAGATTTGCAAAATATAGCTTAGACTGAATCATAAACTAACCAAACGGGCTCAATTCACAGAGTAGCTAAGCCACACACAGAGAGACAAAATGAACCAAGATTAAAACTAAGCATGCTTAGTATGTTCTGTGAAAGCATTAACTAAGTCTTTAACTGGGTAGGCTAAGGTTTGTTACTTTTAACCCTGAAAATGGGTTTATTCCATAACCACAACACCCTTTGCCTAGTTCTTAAATTAACTCAATTTCTGGGTTCACACAGACACAGAACTATAAACTAGCCAAACTGGCTATAAAAAACAAACCAAGGTTTGCATGAACCAGCATTCACCCTTTTGTAAAAACTGTATGTTTGATTTGTAATTGACTCATTGAGCATATCCTACAAACACAACTGGTTTCTGTCAAAAAATCTGCAGTGACTCACCACTCCAACAAGGCACATGTTTTTTTTAAGTAAGAGCACAGTACATCTAGATGTGAAATACATAAAATAATTTATACTTCTGTAGAATTGAACTCAATGGGGCTTCCTTCTGAGAAACCCATGGCATTATGAAAAAAGGAAGAATAACATTCTAATGTTTAGGCCTCTAGCCAGAATTTGGTTTTTAAAATATACTTTGTCCTATTGCAGATTTGCAAGTCCATATTATAGAGAAAAAAAATAGAGAGCCAGTTTGGTGTAGCGGTTATGGCATCAGGCTAGAAACCGGGAGACCGTGAGTTCTAGTCCTGCCTTAGGCACGAAGCCAGCTAGGTGACCTTGGGACAGTCACTCTCTCTCAGTCCTAGGAAGAAGGCAATGGCAAACCACTTCTGAAAAACTTTGCCAAGAAAACTGCAGGGACTTGTCCAGGCAGTCTCTGAGAATCGGACATGATTGAACAGATTTTTTTTAAAAATATAGAAAATAGCCAATAAAAAATTAAGTACAGGCCAGGTCTTGTTTTTCTGGCTCAGCAATCTTCCAGCTCTTGCAACTAGATACTGTATGAAGATAAATTTGAAGTAGAAAGTCCAGAACTAGTATATTAAGTAAAGCCTATTTTTAAAAGGGTAAGCATACAGTGGCTCAGCGGTTAAGACGCCCCCTTGTCGATCGGAAGATTGCAAGTTCAAAGGTTCGAATCCCTAGCCCCGCGTGATGGAGTGAGCTCCCGCACTATCCCCAGCTCTTGCCAGCCTAGCAATTCGAAAGCATGCAAATGCAAGTAGATTAATAGGTACCACTTCGGTGGGTAGGTAACAGCATTCCGCGCGCGTCATGCGGCCACATGACCGTGGAAGCGTCTTCGGACAACGCTGGCTCTTCGGCTAACAAACAGAGATGAGCACCAGCCCATGGAGTTAGACACGACTGCACAAATGTGTGGGGGGAACCTTCACCTTTAAGCATACAGTGCCTCAGAGCACATGCAGAGTACAACTTCCTATTTATCAAGGTACCGATTTTCTGGGGAAAACTGATGTAAGGACATGGTAAAAGTGGACATGTTTCCCTTCCATCGGAAAAGTTTTGGTCTGCTTTTTAAAAAATGGAGGAAAGTTATGCATGCCCACTCATTTAATACCAGGTTTTTATCGTTTTCCTCCTCACGGCTAAAGCCAGCCAATGGAAAGGAAAACATCAAGCGACGGAAGAGATTTGTTTTTCTGCCTTTCCGTCCTTCATCTTCTGGACTTCGGCTGAAACCCATCTGGCTAATGACTTCTAAAAAATAAGGGGGCGGGAATGCTTCCGAGCACAGGCGAAGGACCCTCACTGTCTGACAGCAAACAGATGGTCTTCTGATAAGCCGGAGCACGTGCAGCGCGCGCTTCCTCTCTGCGCGCAAGCAGAAACCATGAAATCAGAGGTCCCCTCCTGATTTTGCTTTTCCTTCCCCGATGCACAGGAAATCAAAAGCGGGAAAGAAGGCAACGCAGTCCGTTTCCACTGCCAATTAGAGAAAGAAAGATGGGAAATTAACCGCTGCTATTGCCGCTGCTTAGCCCCGCGTAGAGCTCTTCTGCCCGGCATAAAACCTGCCCGCGACGCCCAGGGCGCGCTTCCTCACCTACCAGAGCGCTTCGCACGGGCCCCATGGCACCGCATTCCGACCGGCCGCCGCTCCCTCCGCGTTGCTTCGTCTCTTTTCTCTTCCTCCAAGCCTCGTCAGGACCCTAGTCCTCTCGGTCCGCAGAGGCGCTGCCATGGAAATCATAAGCATTCCCGGATAGGCCGATGTGTCGTCGCGCCCTATTGGCCGCCTCCGAGAGACGGACAGCGGGAGGCGGGGTCCCACCTAGGTCCTCCCCCCCGGTTCCTTTCAAGGGGGAGCGCCAGGGAGGTGGTTTTTGTCCCCCACGTGGGACCTCCAGGGAGGAGGGATGGGCAAAGTCCCTGGCTTAGTCGTGCCCGTGCAAGATGCAGCGTTCCCTGCGAAGGGGAAGGGGAGTACCGATTAGGGTTTGCCCATTTGGGCCAACCAGCGCCCGGTTTCACCCCACGCTTATGCACGAGCAACAAAAGAACCAGCGCTCGAGAAATATTGTGAGACGTGAAAGTTGGACTTTGAAGAAGTGGAAGAGGATCGACGCTTTTGAACGTTGGTGTTGGAGAAGAGTCCTGAGAATACCGTGGAGAGCCAAGAAAACAAATCAATGGATCATTGTACAAATCAACTCATACTTCTCACTGGGGGCTCAAATTATCATATTTTGGACATACTTTGCGAAGGCCTGCCTCTTGAGAAGTCTATAATGGACTTTTGGAAGTCCATTATAGAAGCTGGAAAATGTAGAAGAAAGCAAGGACCAGCAGCAAGGTGGATGGACTCCGTTACAGTGGCATGGGGACACTTCTGAAAGGCCTGAAGGACCAGGTTGGGGGACAGATCATGCTGAAGAAAATCTATCTACCTAGTTGCTAAGAGTCAACACTGCCCCAGACGGACCCAGTGCGCAATCGGGGGGTCCTCGTAGACTCATGGCTCCTGCTTGAAGAGCAGGTGGCAGCCGTGGCTAGGAGGGCCTTTGCACACCTTTGGGTTGTGCGCCAGTTGCACCCATTCCTGGACCTAGAGGCTTTGCTCACAGTCACTCATGCCCTTGTGATCTCCCGTCTGGATTACTGCAATGCGCTCTACATGGGGCTGTTCTTGAAGAGCATTCGGAAGCTTCAACTGGTACAGAATGCGGCTGCACAGGTAGTAAATGGTGTCGGATATTCAACACATGTAACATCAATACTCCATGAGCTGCATTGGTTGCTGGTGTGCTTCTGGGTGCAATTCAAGGTGCTGGTTGTCACCTTTAAAGCCCTCCATGGCTTGGGACCGGGTTACCTAAGGGACCGTCTTCTCCCAGTTGTTTCTACCCATCCAATCTGGTCTGGTAGGCTGGGTATGCTCCGGGTCCCGTCAGCCAAGGAATGTCGGTTGGCAGGGACTAGAAGGCGTGCCTTCTCTGCCGTAGCACCTGCCCTTTGGAATATTCTCCCTTCAGAGATCAGGATGTCCCCAACCCCGTTGGCCTTCTGTAAGGCCATGAAGACCTGGTTATGTGCCTGGGGCCCCAAGTGTGCTAAGGGCCCCGTTTCTTGGCTATATTAACATCCATGCATTGTTTACTTGGTGGCGCAGTGGCTCAGCGGGTAAGACACCAGGCTTGTTGATCAGAAGGTCGCAAGTTTGGAGGTTCGAATCCCTAGTCCTGCGTGACAGAGTGAGCTCCCGCACTCGCCCCAGCTTCTGCCAACCTAGCAATTCGAAAGCATGCAAATGCAAGTAGATAAATAGGTACCACTTTGGTGGGAAGGTCACAGCGTTCCGCATGCGTCATGCCGGCCACATGACCACAGAAGCGTCTTCGGACAACGCTGACAACTCTTCCAACGCTGGAATCACCAAGGGTCGGATACGACTGAATGGATAATTCAATTCGAATAGCTAAATATAAGCCAGGTTTAGAAGCCAAGCTTCCTTGGGAGCTGTGCCCATTGACTTGAATGACATCCCAAATCCCTAGATAAATGGGAGTAATTGTAATGCCCTGGTGGATTTAGCTATTAGCTATGACCTTCTCTCTACCTTCTTCACCCCTGCTCCCATTCTGAATATCTGTTTGGGCGGAGATTCCACATACACACAATATATCTAAGCCAGTGTTTCTCAACCTCAGCAACTTTAAGAGGTGTGGACTTCAACTCCCAGAATTCCCCCATGCTGGCTGGGGGAATTCTGGGAGTTGAAGTCCACACCTCTTAAAGTTGCTGAGGTTGAGAAACACTGATTAAGCAGTTCAGCCAAGAAGCTGGTTTGATGTATCCAAGCTTGGCAACTGAGCCTGAGACATGACACAGCACAGAACTGGGTATGTATATTCATAAAAGCAAATTGGGCCAGTTAACAACCAGAGACAAAACAGATTTTGCTCCAAATCTATATATCTAAATGGGAATCAGTGAAGAGATGGATGAAAACAGTCGCTGTCAGTTTTAGGATAAAGCATTTACACACGCATATATCTATCTCAGAGCTTTCCAAACTCTGTGTCGGGACACGTTAGTGGGTGTGTCGCGGCTGCTGCTGCCTCCGAGCCCTGCCAGGATTCCACGCAGGTCCTAGTGCCTGCCTTGTGCCCTGCTATAAGAGTGTGTCGCAAAATGATGCCCTTGTGTAAGAGTGTGTCGCGAAATGATGCATGTCTAAAAAGTGTGTCACCAACATGAAAAGTTTGGAAAGCTCTGATCTATCTATTCACACCCACATGCACAGCAGGTTTTTTTTTAATCTCCAAATGATTCCAACAAATTTGCCATGCTTCTAGCAGCTGGCCATAAAAGAAGACTACAACTGAGATTTTGTTTTGCTTCCTGCCACGGAAATGCAATTCTTCTCCACCTGAGTTTCTGCCCCATGCATCTGTTGACATTTTGCTCCGTTCCGATCTGACCCAGTGCCACAGCCCTTGCACCCACCTAGCATGAACATAAAGGGGAGATAAAGTGTATACATAAATCACAAACACACATTTTTTCCAGGAAGTTGCTTGCCATGCAATCGGCACCAGGGAGTTTCCAAAACAAACAGACTTGATAGATAATGTGAAAGGTTAAAAAAAGTAAGCAAGGGAGCCTAGAGACCAAATAAATAGGCCATTCAAGAAAATGCAGGAAAAGGCTGTGTTACACAAGGCAAAGAAAAGCAAGATCTCCAAGCTTTGACAGTCTGAAAGCAAACAGCATATTGACTCTACTTGCTCAAGGAACCGTGTAACTAATACACATCTGAATGTGGTCTCACATCCCCAGCTTGACAATACTGCAGTCATCTCTTTTATAAGGACGTAACACTTGCTACCATCCTTACATTTTTTTTTGTCATAAGACAAATGCTACTTGTCTGGTAGAACTGGTTGTACATAACAGCAGGACCTTTAGTCAGGATGACTGAGCATCATTCTAGTGTTGCCAGGAAGAAAACAATAGAGTTGAGACCTAAACTAGGAGTGAATCTGAGAAAAGGAAGGTTATTAAGAAACATCAGATGATAAACATCACACTCCTGACCTTCAGGAAGCAACTGAAAACCTGGCTCTGCCACCTCGCTTGGGACGGGATGAGTAATAGCTCTTCCTGGGGTCGGCTCGCACCGTAAAGTTTGGTTCGCAAACATCACATACAGCCTCTTGGATTTTATATTTTTATATTCTTAATAATTGTATAAAGTATTTTATATGTTTTAATTGCTGACTTGATTGTAAACCGCCCAGAGTCCCCTTGTGGGGGGAGATGGGCGGTGATATAAGTTAGAAATAATTAATAAATAAATAGATAGATAGATAGATAGATAGATAGATAGGGACGGGCAATAGTTCTTCCTGGGGGTGGCTGGTGCCGTAGTGTCCTCCCTATTGAACGAGATCTTATCGTCACTTGGGTTTTATATTTATTTATTCTCTATTTATATTAGTTGTTGATTGTAATTTTATGTTTGTATGGTTTTAATTGTCGATTTTATTGTAAACCACCCAGAGTCCCCCTTTTGGGGGAGATTGGCGGTGATAGAAATATGAATAACAAATAAATAAATAAATAAATAAAATACTTGGTTGCAAAATCCGAGTAGGAAGCCATTTTAAAAGCAGTGAATGGAAAGGAGGTTGTTGGAATGAGGAAATGGGGAAAAAAACCAGGAGCAGATGAATAAATAAGGGAGGAGAGAGAAGAATTTAAATACTGAGGCAAACGGAGAAGGCAAGAAGTGTCTAAAGCAGTGTTTCTCAGCCTCAGCAACTTTAAGCTGTGTGGACTTCAACTCCCAGAATTCCCCAGCCAGCTGTCTGGGGAATTCTGGGAGTTGAAGTCCACACAGCTCAAAGTTGCTGAGGCTGAGAAACATTGTTCTAAAGAGCAAGGAGGTCAGGTCACAATGAGCGTCACCAGGCCAGGGATCCAATCTCTCCCCAGCTCAGTTAAGGACCTCATGTCTGCAGATACTCACATGCCAAGGTTGATTGGTTTAAACTGAGTTACTTTTTTGTGCATTGCTTAGTGTACTGTGGGAAGCTAGCCTGTTTGGTTAGTTTATGGTATAAGATATTGTGCAAACTCAGAAAATAAATTTATTCAGTCACTGGATTAAATGTGTGGCACAAACCCAGACAGGTATTCTGGAATAGCAGCATCCTTAAGAAGACATTATTACATGGGCAAGAATGCAAAGCCGTGAGCAGAGCAGAATTGGGCTCCGTTTGGAAAAATTGAGAGAAACTGCCTGCCAAGAGAGTTGTCGAAGGACTTTGTTTATCAAGGGTTTTTTTTTTTTTTTTTTTGAAAAGGAGATGATGGGAAACCTGCCCCATAAAATCCAAATACTGTATGTGGTTCTTGGTAAAGGCAAATCAGTGGCTATGTTCATGCAACATGCTTAACTTGGTTCCCCCCTTTGGGGGAAGATGGGCGGTAAATAAAATAAAATAAAATAAAATAAAATAAAATAAAATTAAAATAAAATAAAATAAAATAAAATAAAATAAAATAAAATAAAATAAAATAAAATAAATAAAATAAAATAAAATAAAATAAAATAAAATAAAATAAAATAATAAAATAAAATTAAAATAAAATAAAATAAAATAAAATAAAATAAAATAAAATAAAATAAAATAAAATAATTAGTACATTCACCAAGTTTCTCAGTTTGCACAATATACCGAACCAATCAAATGGCCTTATTTTGCCTAACACAGCCAGAAAAGAACAAATGAGACTAAGCCTTCTGTATGAATATAGATGCTAGATTTGTAACCAGCCAATTGTAGAATTTCTACATTGCACTACATCATTCTATGAGCTGCTTATTTTTGGCTTAGCATGAAGTCTGTACTAGGCCATTATGGCTTACTCAACAAACCATGGTTAAAACAGATATTGTCTTAGCATATGTGACTGCAAACAAAGGCATTGCGCATCTAGAGTGTGTGTGTAAGTGAAACTCAGTAACAGTTCACAGATTACATAGGATCACGGTAGTCTCCACAGCCAGTTGTGGTTCATTCAATGAACCTGAAAATAGTCTTTGAAGGTTATTCCCTCAGTCACAACCTGAGCCTTCAGAGATTACTCCAAAAACCTTGGCAGTTCAAACTCCTTATAAAATGTTTTGCCAGTCATAAAAATAAAAAAGGAGAGTGGATAGAAAATGTTTTTGAGGGACCATTAATGGTTTTCTTGTGGGCCTTGAAAAAAGCAGATAGCACAGGGCAGGAAGCCTCAACTTGTATTTTAAACCAAATGGATGAAATTTGATTTACTGCCAGCCTAAAACAGCAGCCATAAAAATACTGTACTAAATAACTGAGCATCTGATGTGCTGCATTTGCTTCTGACCTTTTAATTAGCTGTTTTCAGGCCATTCATAGCGTTTTAAGTGCTTCTCATGCTGCTCAAAATATTACAAAAATGGAAAGTGAACGAGTAGGTCAGCCTGTTGCAAAATGTTTCTTTCTTTGCATGCAAAGCCTACTTTCTCAGATGCAACAGGGAGCTTTGAGATCCCAAGGCTTTGTAGGAAAAAAAGGGTAAAAGAAATAAGAAACAGATGGATTAGCAAAAGGATCGTCCAAGCTTCCAAGCAAGGCATGAGTAGGATCACTCTCTACGCTTGTTGCCTCTTAGCAATTGGTAATTAAGGCCCTTGATCTGGAAGCAGTCAAGAGCCATCGAAACTAGTTGCCGTTGGTAGACCAATCCTGCAGGATTTTGTCTCATTCTTCTAAAATCATCCCAAAATATAATGGCAATAAACCCCATTCTGCTTGCATGAAGAAGCCCTTTTCCTGAATTTCCCTCATTTCAGTTCAATGGACAATTGAGAATTCTAAAATCACCTACATGAGAGATGAGATTCTCTCTGCCCGTATTTCCCATGCTAGGTATGATAGCACACAGAGTTCCCCCCACCCTTTCCTTGAAATCTGAAATTGAGATTTGTGGTAAGTTTCTATCCCATTTTCCACAAGTCTAAAAACGGCAGCAGCACCTGCTGTCAGATGATGCAACAGGGCAAGCCTCAGGTGAGGCTCAGCTCCAATTCACAGCCAAAATGCAGGAAGGGAAGAGTGGATTTTTTCTTGAGGCTTAGGGCACTTTCACTCCCTTGGGAATTATGCAACGGGAGGAAAGCATTTCGAGATTTCTTCAATTCCAGATTATTTCCAAGAGCCGAGATGATTTATTTTTATATTTGAAATTGCAGGAAACACAGTCTTTAGAAAAGAAAGGAAAAAAGTTTGTTTCAGGATATATATACACTGTATAAAAATACAGAAATTCCCACCTCCAAGGGGTGGGGATAGAAGTCCCATAAAACCTCACACATGAGGGCATGACATAATGTAACATCTGTATCTCTCTTTGAGAGCATCAGGGAAGGTGGACAATACATACCATTCTGATAGACGGCTTTTCTCGTGGGTTTATCAAAAACAACCTTAGTCCAGCTGCTTCTGTGATTTCTCCCACTTCCTTGAAATAACAGGCTGTGGAAATCACTGTGCATCTCTTTTCACCCCTCTTCTCCTTGGCAAGCAACATTGTTTTGAAGTCCTTCATGGCATTCCTAGTGTAAAATTGTACTGGATTTCCACTAAAATTTTAAGTAGGCATGGCTTTGGCCACAAAGATGCAAAGGGGAAAAGTAATACCATTTTTTGTCTATCTCAAGTCATGACTGATCACGCTTACAACCTAAGCACTCTCATAGTGTAAATTCTGGCTTCTTGTACTGCTAACGTTTTAAGTCTCCATACCTACAGCTCTCCCCCCGTTTTCCCAATTCCGTAGTGAAAGGAAACATCTCTCTGAAAAGGTTGTAAATATGTACTGTGATTACACCCTTAAGGGACTATAATTAGAAATGTAATTTTATATATGATTGCCTGCTTCTCACTTCTACATTCCATCTGCTTTTAACGTGAAATCTTATTATTATATATCATCATGTGCACTTTGAAGAAAACAAACCCAGGTGTTCTCAGCTTCTTAAGGAGCCAAAATGAAATTTAAGCCAGAGGTAGACAGATTTCAGGCTTGTGGGATCTTTGCTGGGACCTGAAGATCCAGCCATCAAAGGTAAGTGCAAAAATGTGGTTAGGATGGAAAAACAGGGAGATCTGGCGTACCTGCTGAGGAATTAGTTTTCCGTATCAGAACTCAATTGAGTTCACAGTCTGTTCTGCACAAAGCTCCACTCTTAGTACCCCAATAGGTTTTGTTTTTTAATTCATCCTTGTTGAAATGAAAAAAGCCATTTGGACGTTGCTATTGGTAAACAGTTGGGTGTTCAAAATATTTGTCCATACAATAAATTGTACAGAAGATTACAGTATACACATTTGTCCTATTTGAGGCTCAGAAATATTCCAAATCCAGTGTTGTTTGTTATTACAGATAGTCCTTGTTTAACAACTACAACTGGGACCAGCAACTTGGTCGTTAAGCAAAGTGATCGCTAAGTGAAACTGCAACTGTACTTATGATCTTACTTCAGCTTTCCTTGGCTTTCCAGACCTCTGAAGGTTGTAAATGCGAGGATTGGTTGCAAAATTACTTTTTCATCACCGTCGTAACTGTGAATGGTTGCTGTACGAGGCAGGTGCTAAATGAGGACTACAGTACCTGTATTTTCTTCTCTGGCTCAGAACATAAAAACTCTATACATGGATAATCAGCATACTGTAGAACAGAACTAGCACCCACAGATGTTCTTAAACATGTACCCCTTCTGACTTCAGCTGGCTTTGCATGACATAGTATGCTTTATCGTTTAGTGCATACCTTTCCAAACTGTGTGTCGCAACACACTGCTGTGTCGCGTCCAGGGCCCAGGTGCGTCGCAGGGGAACCCGGAAGAGGAGGCCATGCACCACATGGAGTCCCGCCCAGCCCTTACCGCACCACCGGTCCCTGCTCCATGCTCAGCTCTTGCCGCAGAACCCAGGTAAGGTGCCAGCCCGGCAGGGCCGCAACTGGGGGGGGGGGCAGGGACACAACTAGGCTGCCGCATTGGGGGGTGGGGGGGTGCAGGCGGGAGCCAATCGCGTGGGCCGGGGAGGGGGGTTTGGAGCCGGGAGCCAATCACGTGGGCCGGGGGCAGGGTTTGGAGCCGGGAGCCAATCGCATGGGCCGGGGGGCGGGGACCCCTCATTACTGTGTCACGAAATTATGCATGGCTAAAAGGTGTGTCACCAACATGAAAAGTTTGGAAAGCCCTGGTTTAGTGCAATGTGAATACTCAACAAAATTGTGGCTTATTCAGTAAGCCATGTTAAGCAGAGCATGGTGTAACATGATACATGAATCCATCAGTATTTAGGCTTAGCACATGGGTCAGTGCACTCCCAAGGCTACTGAACAACAACTCTCAGTACCCATCCCCATTGACTGTACTTCATAGGTTGATGGGAATTGTAATTCAGCAACCTCTGGGGTGCCACAGGATGCCTACTGTGGCTTAACATATCATGTACCCAGGCTAGTGCAATCCAGCTTCCAATGTTTCTTGGTTGCAAGAGTAATTTCCAACCCCACACACCTTGAGCACAGGTGTCTCCTCTAAATCTAGCTTGCAAATCTGGGGAAAAGAATAGACTTCCAGAAATCCAGGTGCCTCTGTTGCATTCCTTATTTTTTTTATATAAAAATGGGCCTTGATATCCAAAGGAGACAGATTTCAGCATTCCAGAGAGCCAGCCGGGCAGGAAAATCAGAACGTTCTTGTCATCTTCCCTGCACCTCCCTTGGCAGCTGCCAATGTCAATGGGAAAGCCAAGCTATCACATAAACATCCGAAACCGGCTTCTCTCCTTGTTGTTCTTTCCCCTAAGCTTCTGGGTTTCAAGGAACAAGGCTTGGAAAGAGCTATGGAAGCATTTCTAATCAGCATACTTATCACTCCGGGTTGCAATTGATTTATTCCTGCCCATCAACCACCAAACCTCCATTCTATTTAATTATTAATTTAAAAGTCTTGTGTTCCCTCCCTCGCCCCAATTTCCTGACCCTTGGCTGCTTCTAAAAGGTCCTAGTAAAACAAGACGTTTCCAACTCAGTTCTAAACTGTAACCCGGAGGCAACCAACTTCATCTCCTGGGCCAAATTGTTCCATAATCGAGCTAGCTGTTGATGTGAGATGTATCTGCGGTGGGGCCTTCTTGAAAATCCAGACAGGTGGGGCAAACTGCAAAGGAGCGGGCGGTACTGAACATTGATTTGCCTTATTTGAGCATTTTTACCTTTAATACAACTTGGAAGAAGATGGGGATTTGGATCACAAATGACTGGGCAATTAGTAGAAACATTGTGGCTATATTTACACAAAACCAAGTAACTGTATTTGTAAAATATATAAAGTTTGGTTAGTGTTAATCTTGGTTAGTGTTTTAGAGGCTTATCAGGATGCAATGCCCTAGTTAGTTGAATTCACTAATCTGAATTACTAGCCTGAATATGTGTGTCAGTGGACACATGTGTGTCTACGTGTATGTGTATGAAGGAGGCAGCTGCCTATTCAACCATTTCTTTACTTTGATATGTATAACCTCAAAAAAATGCTGGTAGGACACAGCAGGCCAAGGATAACTTCAATCTCAGCTTTCTAGATACAATTCCTACTAATGAATCACGGAACTGCAAAAATGGCATCAAGATATATCATGGGGATTAGTGGGGCTGGGACACCTTGGACAAACACAGATTTTAGAAGTCATTCATACAGAAGCCTACTTAACCTGTTGCAATGGAGCAAAAGTGAAACAGCTGTGCACTGAGCTTTAGGATTTCCTCTTTCCAAGAACATCTGGCTCTCTGAAGCAGCCCTCGTCTATCTCCAGCCTGCCTTTCTCCCACTCAGTGTGAATCTGTTATAGGGATTAAGTTTTTTAGCAAAGCCGTCCAGCCTCTGATTCATTAAGGCTTTGCCAATTTAGACACTGCTAAATTATGGACCTTGGACTGCTAGAAGATCAAACCAGTCCATACTCCAGGAAATAAAGCCAGACTGCTCACTTGGGGGAATGATATGAAAGGCAAAACTGAAGTACTTTGGCCACATAATGAGAAGACAGGATACCCTGGAGAAGAAGCTGATGCTAGGGAAAGTGGAAGGCAGAAGGAAGAGGGGCCGACCAAGGGCAAGATGGATGGATGATATTCTGGAGGTGACGGACTCGACCTTGGGGGAGCTGGGGGTGGCGACGACCGACAGGAAGCTCTGGCGTGGGCTGGTCCATGAGGTCACGAAGAGTCGGAAGAGACTGAACGAATAAACAACAGCAACAAAATTATGGAAAAGCTGTCAAATCAGCAACCTTTCATGGGGAAACAGGGACCTTCCTCAGAATATTTTTCTTGGCATCTTTTGGGGCCTCCTGATATAATTCATCACATGCAATACACCTATACCTTATAACGCGGGGGGGGGGGGGAGAGAAGTCAGATGATAGGCATCCCAGTCCTTAATTCAAAGTTTACAGAACCAGCCCCCCTTCCTTCCTCCCTCCCCACTACTGTGCATGTGACGTTGCTTGATGGACTTAGTATAAAAATGAAAGCTGTCACATCTAAATTCTTCCCACCCCTGGCTTAGATAATTGCCTGACATTTTTCAGTTACTAAAATTATATACTCAGTTAATTGCACAAGAGCTTTATGACCTTTTTTTCTAAGGCAACTACTTGTAAGGTCTGCAGATAGAAGTAAAGGTAGTTGACTTGCAGCCCCTATTTTTTTCTCTCTAATATTGGGACTGCAGTCTTTTTTGACAGATATTGGTGTCCAATTATCTGGAGAGCTGCCGAGACCTTACCTCTACCATTGATGGAAAGTGTCATCTGAAGCAGCCTTCCTCAACTCGGCACTCTCCTGATGGTGAGGAAGCCCTAGTCTAATCCATTTGGAGCATGCCGAGTTGGGGGAGGCTGGTCTGAAGAAACACCTTTCCATGCAAGAGACAACAGGGAATGGACCTTCTCATCTCAAAACACAAGGAAAAAAATCTCTTTAGCATTATTGTTCCTCTCCTGGATAAAAATGCATGCATGATTTAATCAATTAGTCCTTTTTTGTAAATACTGATTATGTGAATTTTAGGCTACAATCCCATACATGTTGACCACACTACAAAAAGGGTAGTGCGGGGCTGGAGGAGGTGCAGAAACAGGTAGTCAATAAGATTAGGAATGTAAAGCTACAAAAACAAGTAATAATATTTCATTTGTTAACTAGATGGAAAAATGAAGATGACACGGTTACCAATATGCAAGGTATGGAAAAAGCAAGTGGAGAGAAATGGTTCTTATGACCTACCTGGGAGTAAGCCCCATTTGTGCTATTTGCTTCTGAATGAACATGTATAGAACTATTAGTAAACCAATACCATCATTTTTTTAAAAATGGTGAAATGCCTACTTTTCATAATGTTTTTGATAATGGCTGGATTCTCACAACATGCTAAGCTGGAACTAGGTTGGGTGGTTTGTGGTTCAGGCTATTGTGGGAACCCAGCCATTGTCTTAGCAAGTTGTCTGAACCAGACCATCATATTAAATTCTAGACAAGTACATATTTTATTACAGTCATAGACCATTTCAAAAGCAGAAAGAAAACAAAGTCTGAGATAGCAAGGAAAAATTGCAGAAAAAGCCAGTAATTATAAAACTGACATGTTGAAATTGGCAGTGCAGTTTGAATCTGGACAATGAGTCAGCGGCTGGACATATTTACTAAGGATTTCTCTTAATCCCCATAACAAGCAGTTCACATTCTCCACACTCCAGGCGAAGAAAGGCAGGCTGGTGTAATGGTATGTGGGAACCACCTTGGGAGACTGGGCCAAGATACACCACCTAGGGAACGGTCAGATAAGAGACTGCATAGCCCCCAGCTGGATAGTGGGTGGGGCAAGAGGCTCAGAAGAGACCCTCCCTGATTTCTCGGGGTGTAAAGGAGACGGGCAGGAGAATTGTACTTTCAGACTTGCAAGATTGATGTCAGCCTTACTAGGTAGACCAGACAGGAAACACGACCAGATGAGCTGATTCTACTTTATTGTAAAGCTACAGTACATTAACAGAATCTTAACAAGTTCTTAAGCGTAACACTTGGTAATCCTAGATGTATATAAAATATAACAATTAGGTTTAGTTGTCAAGTACCTGCCACAATTCAATGGCATATAAAGATTTAAAAGCATCCAGGTACACCCTAGAAGCTTATTATTGGTTTATCAAGAATAAAATAGGAACAAAGAGAAAGAAAAGAAACCAAACAAATAGAAAAGGAGATTAATAATCTAGAAAATGCTAACAGAACCACTGGTTTTTAAGATGCTTTTTTTGGGGGGGGGACATAAATGCCATTCCTAAATATTGATGCAAAGAATTCTGCCAGTCTGAGCTCAGATTTAAACCGATGTTAAAGCCATTAGTCATGAGAATAGATGTCTGTTTGATAGATGTGGGCTTTTTGTGTAAGAAAAAAATCTGTTTGAAAAATAAGGCTTTCAACCAAGAATCTTAAAAAAGGTGAGTAGGTTCACAGATCATGTTAAATGATTATTTGTTTTAAAAGAGAGCCAATGTGGTATAGTGGTCAATATACTGGAGAAATCCATCTTTAGCCATGGAAGCTCAGAGTGATTTTAGGCCAATCATTATTTCGGCCCAGCCTACCTCACAAGTGCTAATTACGTCACCTTGAGCTTCAGGAGAAGCGGTGGGATTTTTGTACAGTAATTTACTTACAGTATTTAGATGTACATCCCATCTTTCTTCCAGGAGCTCAAGGCCACGTATATTGTACTTCCTTCTTAAATTTTTTCCAACAACCACCCTGTGAGGTAGGTTGGGCTAGAGGAAGTGACTGGCCCTGAGTCATTTTGTGAGGATATAAACCTAATTAATAAACTATTGTTGACTTAACCTCAACTGGTTGAGTTGGCAAAAACTCACAAGCCACAATGGCAAAAAATCAGGAGCCCGGTAGCACCTTTTCTAACTAACAGATTTTTATTGAAAGGCATAACCTTTTGGTGAACTACAGCTTATATCTTTTAATAAAAATTGTTGGTCGGAAAAGGTGCTACCAGACTCCTGATTTTTTGCCACCATACACTAACACAACTCTCCTCCTACAAAAACAACAATGGCTTGGTTCACAGAACAGGCTAATCCAGCCTCGTGCGTTTTTTTGAAAAATCAAACGAATCCACTGCTGCCAAACGTCACCGTGGCCGGGAGGGGGCCTCCAGCACTCTGCGATGCCCCCAGGCCTTGCTGACTCCATCAGCACCATGGGTACCACCCACCACTAGCCACCAAGCAGCTGACTGGCGCACCAGATATTCCTTTGTGGCCCACCATTATTTTTAATGCACCAACATGGCCCCTGCCCCTGTACAGGTTGTGCTGGCCTGGGCCAAACCAAAATCAAAGAAATCACACCGTGGTTATACTCCTAAGACCCAACCCCTGGATCTACCACTTTCACAACAGGGCCAGTCCTAATATTTGACCCAGTGAGGCATCTGTCTCAGGCTGCCGGTGGTGGGACAGCTGTGTCAAGCGCCAAGTTGTGGTTACCATCAGAGACTGTGGAATGCGGCGCCAAGGTCGTCCACCTGCAGGCGTCGGAGAAGCCTGGGAATGGAGAGTGAAAGTAATGGACATTGACATCATAGGCGTGAAGAAATTGGCGCGCAGGGGGGAGAGTTAAGACTGTTTGGCGCGAATCCGGCATTCGGATCTTTGGGAGTGCTTTGATTTACATGTATCCTTAATAAAGCTTGTTCTGCATTTCAATAAAGTGCATCGAGAAGTGTTTATTGGGGCATTTAAGTCAGGGTCATTACAGCCAGAGAAAATATAATCAAGGTTAATATTAACTCAGCATTATAAGGTTGTGGAAGTAGATCTTGGTTGGACATCAGGAAAACATTCATTGGATGTTGGATGACTGTTAATTAATTTCTGCACTGGGCAGGGCGTACATGACCTTCAAAACTCCTTTCAATCCTTATATTCTGTTTGGTGACAGGGCTGAGACACTCTCAATTCAGATGCAATAGGATCATCTACTTTCAAAGGAGACTTTTTTAATTTAGTGAAATAAGTTGAGTTCACATAGGGCACTAAACAGTTACAGATAGTCCTCACTTAATGACCACAATTGAGACTGGAATTCGGTTGCTAAGCAAAGCAGTCATTAAGCAAATCTGACCCAAGTTTACCTTTTTTGCAGCAGTTGTTAAGCAAATCACTGCAGGCATTAAGCGAACCACGTGGTTGTTAAGCAAATCAAGTGGTTCCCCATTGTTTTTGCTTGCCGGAAGCCAGCCGGGAAGGTCGAAAACGGCGATCACGTGACGCTGAGATGGTCATAAATGCGAACCGGTTGCCAAGCGCCCAAATCATGATCACGTGACTGCGGGGAAGCTGCAACGGTTGTCAGTGTGAGAACAGTTGTCAGCTTTTTCAGCACTGTCGTAAGTCTGAACCGTCACTAAACGAATGGATGTTAAGTGAGAACTACCTGTGTTTGCTTGGTTTTGAATTAGCATATTGTGTTTAAACCCAGTCAGTCACTGTAGTTTCTAGACTATAGTTAATGGATTAGCATACCATGCAAACCCAGTCAGTTCTGGTTTAATCAAACAACCATGTTTAAACTAACTATGGCTCTGCACAGCGCACTGGACAGTTTTAACACTTCACAGTGGGGTGAGGGGCAATTATGCAAAATATACAGTCTTGGCTTTATTTATTTGTCATATTTAGATAGCCGCCCATCTCACAATCAAGTGACTCTGGGCAGCGTGCAACAAAGTTAAAAACAAAACATACAAATTAATATTAATATTATTAAAAACTTTGAAATTATAAAAGGCACAAAACTAAAAACAGAATCAAAAAGAGATTAGGCGAAGAAGAGGTGTTAATTACACAGGAGCCACCTCAATATTTCGCCAGTCCCCTGGGGTCCCCAGGCCTGCTGACACAACCAGGTCTTGAGGAACCTCCGGAAAGTTAGAAGGGATGAGGCTAGCCTCACTTCGGGGGGAAGGACGTTCCATAAAGCGGGGGCCACAGCAGAAAAAGCCCACCGCCTAGGACCTGCCAAGTGAAACTCCCTAGTCAATGGGACCCGCAGCATGCCCTCTCTGCTGGATCTGGTGGGACGGGCAGATGTAATAGGGGGAGGCGGTCCCTCAAATAACCCTTGCCATGTAGGACTTTAAAGGTCAAGACCAGGCTACTGTGGTCAGAGGGGGGCTCAAGGGTTGCACGTACCCCCCACCCCCGCTTAGCAAGATATGTCAATCAAGCCATTGTGCGTGTGTGGCTTGAATCCACCTAACTGAAGTTTATTAACAAACCATGGTGTAAGCGTAGTCTCTGCGTGGGGAGAAGGTTCCATTTGAAGGCCAGAACTAGTGCTTTTGGGACACACTTCTCCACATGCACATATTTTCAACCCACCAGAACAGGAAACAAGGAGAGAGCTCCTTATCTACAATTCTCTTTGCCTTCTGGCACATCTGCAGAGGAGCAACAGGAGGAAGGGCTGATTCCAAGCTTCTAAGAAGGACTTAGTTGCTTTAGGGACTTGTTTGCCTGCAGCTGTAATCATTAACTGCCCACTTTTCTGTTAAGGAGTTTCAGCCACCTGAAAGCATTGCCTGCATAAACAGAGAATACATATCTCAAACTAAAACACACCTTTGCTTATTTCCCCCATGTGTTCCTTTCATTGCAGTGTTTCACAAACCAAAAATACACACTTTCCAAAAAGCTGGCGGTGTTCTAATGCTGTACAGGGGATGTAGGCAGATGCTCGGTACTGTACTGCATTGGCAGGGTTGGCCGGACACTCCCATGTTATTTTTATGTAAATAAAATAATGTAGTGTAAAGCAGGTCCCTTGTGTTTTAAGTCTGTCAATATGTTCAAGCAAGCAAAGAATCCAGAATTTGGAAAACTTAAGGGGGAAGGTGCCCAGGACACTGAGAAACTGAACAGGGCTAAGCGACCTGATGCCCTCCAGATGTTTTGGACTACAATTCCTTCAATCCCCTGCCATTGGTTACTGGATTCCTTCAATCCCCCAAATGTTGGGAGGGTGCAAGGCTACCAGATAGATGTTTGGAGGCAGAACAATGAAAGGAAGAGAAGACGACAGAGTGTCAGGATCATGCAATCAAACGAACATAGTGCATTTGATTGAGGGATCCAGCCAGTGCCCGCCTGCAGCCAGACGCAGAAGATGCGTGTCAAGATTGTTTATGGGAACTAGAGGGAGGGGGAAATTCCAGTGAGAGTTGGCTTGCCCGGACCCAAGGTCACTGCAACAGCTCAAGCCAGGTGCGCGGGGGGGGGGGGGGAGCAGACATGAAGTCACATAAACTTTAATCAAGTTTTTGCACCCAATTAATCAGTTGCAGCTTTCTCTATCTTACTGTATGTGATGACCCTGATTTCAATGTCCCAATAATCGCTTCTCCATGCAGTCCTTTTGAATTGCAGAATAAGCTTTATTAAGGATACATGTAAATCAAAGCATTCTCAAAGACCCGAATGGCGTTTCCCGCCAAAGAATTGAATTTTGCCTTCCCCCCCAGCCCCCCTGTGCCCAATGATGTCAGTATCTGTTTCTTTCCCACTCCATTCAAGCAAGCCCCCTCCATACTCGTGCAGGTGGACGACCTTGACGATCTGGAAAACAGGCTCCAACTGTCTGGCTCCGTTCCTGGAATGTGCTCCCCTCTCCCTTCGTGAGTCTGTTTCAGGCTGACACGTATCTTCGAAAGTACATGGCAGGATTCAAACTGCAATCCTGACACTATATGGTTCAATCGCCAAATAAATGACTTTCCTTTTCTATGATGAAACCGAGTCGAGTTCTTGCGTTTGGGATTTGAGCATAGCAGCACTTACACAGAGTATGAGTGAATAGGCACTGACTATACATACAGTAGGTTTATTTATTTATTATTTAAATTTATATCACCGCCCAATTATCCCAGACCATGGTTTACAAACAACATCTGCCAAAACCACAGTGGACACATTATGGCTAAGAATTGAGTGTGAGTCCAGCCAATGAGGAGTGAAGGCCTAAGCTGAGAAATAGGAGGAGACCCAGGAAATTAAAAATGTAACAGAAGACCTAGCAGGGAAAAAAAGGAAGAAAAAGAGGATTGGAACTAAGTCCATCTGGCTCAAGACTGTTCTATTGTTTTTAGAACAGTCATATGGGGTGTTGCTGGAAAGTGATGTACAAGGCACGAAGGTGACTCTGTCAGCTGTCTGATATCCAGCAGTTACAGTGGCTCACTTACGGAGTTTCATTTACCTACCATATATCCTCCCCATTGCTTCTCCCTGATTGTAGCTAAGTTTTCTGAAAGCCATTCAAGCCGATGAAGATACTTTCTTGAGGCAGACAACATGTTCATGTCAGAAAGTACACTGCGTGAGAAAGTACTTCTGTTGGCCAGCTTTAACCTATTACCAATCTACTACTTTATATGTGATCCTATCTTTTAGTAATATGAAGTAAGAAAATTGGAATGCGATTCTCTAATAAATGAATAAGCCCGTTATAACATGCATTATGCAAAACAGGATGGGCCAGCCGAATGCCAATGTCTATTCCACTGGCATGTAAAACTTTCCAGGTAGGTAAGCATGAAAATTGTGAAGCCAACTGAGGCATCTGCCCTGGGATGAACTCAGATTCATATCCCACTTATAGCACACAAAACATCGAAACAAGAGTGGTTTTTTTCCTTAAAGAGTTTATACTGTAAATAATAATGCACCCATGGTGTACAAATGACAACGTATAGGGACAACACTGTGTAGTAACCATGGAAACAGTGGGAAATCCTCAGATCCTCACAGCAAATGAAGAGTTTGGCCAACTCTCCCTGGTGCTAAAATTGGGGAAGGAAGTCTCCTGCAGTTCAAGTAGCTTACAGGTCTCCTACGTCTGGCTCCCCTCCTCTTCCACAACCATGGGTTGCTGCTGCTGCTGCTGCTGCTGCTCCGGGTCTCCAGGAAGCATGCTGGTGACTGTCTGGAGAAGGGATTCAATTTGCTCTTCTGTAAGCCTCTCCTCACTTTCTTCCACAATCTGCAAATGACAATGATTTAGTATCTGCCAGTATGCTCTGATCACCCTTTCATAGGTAGTCCTCGCTTAATAACCATTTGTTTAGTGACAGTTTGGACTTACGACAGTGCTGAAAAAAACAACTTACAACCTGTCCTCACACTTATGACTGTTGCAGCATCCCTGTGGTCACGTGATCACGGTTTGGGCGCTTGGCAACCGGTTCGCATTTATAACCCGTGTGTCCCGTGGTCACATGATCGCCATTTTCTACCTTCCTGGCTGGCTTCTGGCAAGCAAAATCAATGGGAAACCATGTGATTCGCTTAACGACCACCACAAAAAAAAGTTGTAAAATTGGGTTGGATTTGCTTAATGACTTTACTTAGCAACCGAAATTCTAGTCCCAATTGTGGTTGTTAAGCGAGGACTACCTGTACATGTTAACCTGCAAGCTCCTTAGAACAGACCTAACTCTCAGAATTCCCAGCTGGCACAGCAAGAGATTGTTCTAAAATAACATGGTTGGCATTATGCAGCAGATGAAAAAAAAACTACTTATGTGATTAACTTTAAAAATTAGGGAGGCTCAGCAAAACTAATTTAAAATGAAATCAATCACTATGCATCAGAAAACAGTCAACTAATCATGTCTTCTAAGTGATTGGCCCAGTGTCCCTTCCCTTACCTGCTAAGGAAGGGCATCCTACAGAAGACTGTTGGTATTGACAGAGTCTTTCCCATCTAAGCACTGACTGAATGCATTAGTCAAAGTTAGTTACTGTCAATATCTGGATATACCTTTGAACTCAGACCTCATAATTGAAACATTTATCCTAATTTCTGGAACTTTGTTTTTTTCCCCATCCCCTGCTTTTTAACATCCTGTCCAGTGGAGTTTTGGAGAATTCAAGAACTTCCTTTCACATTGGGCTATTTAGGTTCAGCCTTGCTCTACTTGGGATGCAGCATGAATTTACAGAGAGGCATTATTATTTCTTTCATGGATCTTTACCTTGTAGTCGTGAAACAGCTTGCATTTCCCAATTATGTTATGAACTATACTGCTGGACATGTATACTCCCAGAAAGGTCATCCATGACAGGCACACCACAGATGAAGGTTCTGACTAAATACAATCCACTGGAGAAAGAAATGGCAATCTACTCCAGTGTTCTGCCAAGAAAATCAAATGGATATCCACAACCAGGACAGCATCAACAAGATTTTGGAAATTTGGAAGGTATCAAACAAGCTACTGGGCAAGAGCTAAGGGCAAGAGCACTGATGCTTATAACGTGGTTGGATTAAAGCCAAAAGGATGTCCAGCTGCTGATTGGCCAGAAGCAAAAGGAAAGGAAAGGTCAAAGCTGCAAAGATATGGATGCCATTGGTACACAGAATGTCAGAGCATGAACTAAGGCAAAGTTGATGTCGGAGCAGAAATGTCAAGACTGAATATTCACATTCTGGAAATCAGCAAACTGAAATGGACTGGAATGGGTCACTTCACATCAGAAAAGCATTAGATTATGGATGAGAATCTCACTGAAGAAATAGAGTAGCTATCATTATTAATAAAATGGTATCAAAGTCAGTGCTTGGATACAACCCTCAAAATGAGAGATGATCTCAATCTGAGCCCAAGGTAAGCCAATCGATCTTAAGGTAAACCTAGCATGCTCTAAACACAAATGAAGTGGAAGCAGAAATCGAACAGTTCTATGGCAATTTGTAAAACCATGTCAGTACATAAAAAAAGACATAATTCTAATTACAGTATAGGAATCTGGAATACTAAAGCTGGAAATAGCATCTGGAATGATGGGAAATTTTGGTCATGTATGAATGAAAGGAGGAGACAGATCATTCTGCCAAGAAAATTCAATGTTTATAGCAAATGCCTTCTTCCAGGAACCTAAAAGATGACTCCACACATGGGCATCACCAGATGGACAACTCTGAAATCAAACTGACAATATACTCTAAAACCAAAAATTAAGAAATTCTATGCAATCAGCAAGAACAAGTTATGTGCCGACTACGGCTCATATCACAAACTTCTTGTTGCAGTATTACGTCTTAAACCAAAGAAAACAAATAAAATAATCAGACCAACAAGATATTATGTCAGCATATTTATTTTGATATTGTGATGAAGGTAAAGAATAGATTTAGTGGATTAGATTTGATAATTAGAGTGCCTGAAAAAATCCATGGCATCATTAACGATGAAGCAAACAAACATCCAGAAATGCAAAATAGTTGTCTGCTATGCACTGAAAATAGGTGAAGGCAGAAATAAACAATATGAAAAAAACAGAACAATTGAATAGGAAGGACAAGAGATATTTACAAAAATTAGAGAAATAAATTTATATGCAAAGATGGCCAGAAAGAAAGAAAGCAAAGGTCTACTGGGGGAGAAAAGATATAATGAAAAGAAGGTGTGAACATATGGAAGAACTGTATAAAAATGATCCCAAAATGTTTGTAAAAATTGAAGGCAATCTGAAAAGAGGCTGACAGAAGACACGGTGAGTAGGTACTATCACTGATGACACAACTAGGAGCTTACATAAAATCAAAGCAGCAGTTATTGACAGACAATCCTAGTAAAATCACATCCATCACAAAGAGTAAAATGCAACTGAAGGACTGAACAGCAAATTATTGTTCTAGTTTTATTTTTTCCTAACCACGCATATAATGCTAGTCGTCACTGGAAGTGAGAAGAAATTTCTGATGCAAACACTCACCCATTACATCTGCTTATCATCATGATAAGAACAGCAAATGGAAATTCTTAATCACACCATAAAACCAAATAAAGTCCCTCCCTCTTTGAACAAGCAGCTTCTAGCATGGCTAATGCTCTGTAAAGCTTCTTATCTCAGAGAAAAAACAAACTTCCTCAACTGCAGGCTGCAGCTTTGTGGTCTTTAGCCTTTCGTATCTAAGCTACCAAGATGGCTTAGATATTGGATCTCAGAACAGGACATTTTACATCTTTGGCTCCAGTAGAGTTGCACTCTCCTGCTCTGACACAGGGTGCCATCTGGGGTCCTCCTGGATTCACAGCTCCTGATCAATAAGCAGGTGGCAGGTGTGGCCAGGAGGGCCTTTGCCCGATATTGTCTTGTATACCAGTTGTGTCCGTGGCTGGATTGGGAAGCCCTGCTTAGTCTCTCTCCTTACATGGCACAGGACCGGGTTATTTACAAGGATCATCTCTCCCAAAGAACATTTGCCTGTCCCACCCATTCTAACAAGGCCACCACACTTTGGATTTCTTCCTCGAAACATTGTCACCTGGTGGGACCCAGAAGGCATGACTTTTCTGTAACAGCACCTGCTCTTTGCAATGATCTTCTTCCCCCTCCCAATGTTCAGTTGGCCCCAACCCTGTTAGCATTTAGACAGGCTTTACAAACATGGCTTTTCTCTGGGAACTGGGGCCAAGATAGTACTGTAAATTCCAACTGGGAAAGAGTATGAATGGGAGCCAGGTTGCCAATTATTATTGTTTATTGCTGATTGTTGTTTTTTGTGTTGGTTGTTGGTTGTTGTAAGCTGCCAAGTCACATTGTTCAAGTTGGGTGGCACATAAATTCTTTAAATACTGAATAATAACAACAACAACAAACTCTTTGGGAACATAAGGTAAATATTTTTGAATTAGGCAAGTAGAGTTGATTATTTTTCCTTCTTCACGTTTACATACTTGAAAGAGAGGTGAGACAGACACTATAATAAAAAAAAACGGTAAGATACACAGCTAAAGCAGATTGTAACACTGAATTATTTTCACCTATTTCAGTTAAAGTCAGCAGCCTTGACTCTGTACCAACGAAGTGTTTTGGAGCCAAAATGTTTTTATGGAGGGGATTAAGCTGAGAGTGATATTTTGTTTTACTTTATCTCCTGTTAGCTAATGGACTCACTTAAAAGTGGAATAAAGCAGATGGAGAAATTGCCTTTTTGCTAAATCAATGACCTAAGAACTCCCACATCTTCGGCGGGAGCAGGCACCACCTCAGAACGTTTGCCTCAGCTATTCATTTTCCTCTAAAATGAAGATTTTATTTGCTTAGGGATTCTGCAGCTCTCAAAGCTGTATCAGTCAATATCCATTTATTATGCAGCTCTCAAAGGTTTGTTAGCATTGAAGGATGCAGCCTGGAGAGGAAGTGGAAGGGGGTGGGTGGGAGAGACAAAAGCGGTGGGGAGAAAGAAAGGAAACCAGGGAACATTGAAAGTGACCATGTAATGTTGGAGCTCTTGATTAAGGGAAAGGAAATGAACTTCAGTCGCACTGAAGATGTTGCCTAGCCTGGCAATGAAACTTCTGCAAGAAAACAACAAGGCTCAGAGAGCACCAAGGACTCCACAGAAAGGAACTTAGTTGACTGCGTATTTTGAACTTAGCAAATTTTAATAAATTCAGATAAATAGTAAGTAGGAGTCTGGGGCCATAAAAAGCTAATGGGAAAAAGCTTAAAACAGTGTGAATTCCTAAAAAGGGAGGTATTTAAAAATGGGAATTGCTAGAAAAGCTTAAAGTAAGTGCCTGAACTTTATCTTCCCCCTCAGAGCTGGCAGATGCAAATTAAGTGTAGAGAAGAGCAACAAAGATGGTGATGGGCATGGAGGCTACATTTTAGGAAGAGCAGATAAAGGAACTTGGCATGTTTAGCCTTGAGAGCCAGTTTGGTGTAGTGGTTAAGGCATCCGGCTAGAAACCAGGAGACTGTGAGTTTTAGTTCCTGTGATGGAATGTATCCCTGAGGAGGGAGTGATGTGGTGGATCTCGAAGCTGAAGAAGCGGGGAGCACATTCCATGGAGATAAGCATTCTCACAGCATTGAATGCCTTAGCAGGCTGACAAAGAAAGTTAGGCTGGCCCCTCCCTAGAGGCCCAGGAGTATTTTCCCTAGATCAGTTAGGGTACCTTTAGTCTGGCAAGATTCTGTATATGGTAAGAGCAATAAAGGAACTAGAGCTACAACTGCCAGTTTTCCTGACAGTCCCGCCTTAGGCATGAAGCCAGCTGGGTGATCTTGGGCCAGTCACTCTCTCTCAGCCCTAGGATGGAAGCAACAGCAAACCACTTCTGAAAAACCTTGCCAAGAAAACTGCAGAGACTTGTCCAGGCAGTCTCCGAGAATCGGACATGATTGAACGGATAAAAAAAATGTTTAGCCTAAGTGAAGATGGAATAACAGGTAACACAGGAGCAGCAGAGCTACTCAAGTCATATTTTGTCTCAGTCTTCTTCAATGACACAATAACTAGACAACTGTGAAGGGCAAGATAAAAGGACAGGGTTGGAGGCTGACCATGTTTCTATTTCCTCTGCATAAGTTTAAAGGTCCAGGATCAGATGAAATGCAGGGTATGAAGGATCTTGCTGATGGTCTGATCAAATCTATGTATTATCTTGAGAAAACCAGGAGAACCTGTGAAGTACCAGGAGGACAAGATCCCTATCTTCAAAAAAGAGACAAAGGAGGATCTAGGAATTTACAGACCAGCCAGCAGAACATCAAAGCTAGAAAGGTTCTAGAGTCAATAATGATCATTCTGTAGACACTTAAAAATGTGCTAACTACCAGAAGATAAACTAGCAATATTATTATTATTATTATTATTATTATTATTATTATTATTATTATTATTCTATCACCGCACCATCTCCCCCAAAGGGGACTCTGGGCGGTTTACAAACATAAAAGATTAAAATTCTATTATAAAATATAAAAATACAATATACAACTACTTATTATTATAAATTAAATAGAAAATCCAAGAGGGCGATCTTAACCAACCTAATACCAACATGATCTTAAAAGGGCTCTAAGACACCAACCATACCCATGAGGAGCTATTCCTATTCCCGTCCCACGCGAGGCGGCAAAACCAGGTCTTTAAGTTCTTTCGGAAGGAGAGCAGCGATGGGGCCTGCCTCACCTCCGGGGGCAAAATGTTCCAAAGGGCAGGCGCCACTGCCGAGAAGGCGCGCCTTCTGGACCCCGTCAACCGAAACTCCCTTACCGACGGGGTCCGAAGCATGCCCTCTCTACATAATCGAGTGGGACGGTTTGAAGTTATGGGGATGAGGCGGTCCCTCAGATACCCTGGTCCCATGCCATGTAGGGCTTTAAAGGTCAAAACCAACACCTTGAATTGCACCCGGAAGCATACCGGCACCCAATGCAGCTGGCGCAGCAGAGGTGTCACATGGGCCCATCTAGGGGCACCAATAACTGCGCGCGCTGCCGCATTCTGGACCAGTTGAAGCAACCCCATCCAGAACGAGAGATGATAATTTCCCAGATCCAGAAGAACCATCAATCCACAGCCACTCCGACTTACCAGGGTTCAGCTGAAGCCTGTTGTTCCCCATCCAGATCCCCACAGCCTCCAGGCACTGAGAAAGGGCGGCCACTGCATCACTTACTTCGCCTGGGATAGAGATATACAACTGTGTATCGTCAGCATATTGATGATATCTTATCCCATGGCGACGGATGATCTCGCCCAGCGGTTTCATATAGATATTAAATAGGAGAGGTGAGAGAACCGAACCCTGCGGCACCCCACAGACGAGGGGTCGAGAGCTGGATCTCTCATCTCCTATTACTACCGATTGGGACCGGCCCCCGAGGAAGGAGGTGAACCAGCGCAAAACTACGCCAGCCACCCCCAACTCCTTGAGTCGTCCCAAAAGGATACCATGGTCGATGGTATCGAAAGCCGCTGAGAGATCGAGGAGAGCCAGGATGGACGCACTTCCTCCATCCCGCTCCCACCAGAGATCATCCATAAGCGCGACCAATGCAGTTTCCACCCCATATCCCGGCCTGAAACCCGACTGAAAGGGGTCCAGATAATCCGTTTCATCCAGAATCCTCTGGAGTTGTAACGCCACCACCTTCTCAACCACCTTCCCCAAAAAGGGGAGGTGGGAGACAGGACGAAAATTGTCCAATATAGTAGGGTCCAGTGATGGTTTCTTGAGTAGGGGGTGCACCAGCACCTCCTTGAAGGCATCCGGAAACACCCCCTCCCCCAGAGATATATTAACCATCGCCTGGACCCACCCACATGTCACCTCTCTGGCTGCTTGCACCAACCAGGAAGGGCAAGGGTCTAGATGGCATGTGGTGGCCTTTACAGTCTGGAGGATCCTGTCCACTTCCTTAGGCCCAACAGGATCAAACCGATCCCAGATAACCGGGTAATGACGTTCCCTTGGCATCTCCCCAGACTCTGCTTCACACTTGGAGTCCAACCTAGATCGGATCTGAGCGATTTTATCCTGCAGATGCTCAGAAAATTCTTCCGCACGGCCCTGCAGGTGGGTCACAGACTCCACCTTACCCAGAAGAGATCGTGTTATCTTAAACAGGGCCGTCGGGCAGCATTCTGCGGATGCAATAAGAGCGGAGAAATATAAACGTTTCGCCGCTCTTACCGCCACAAGGTAGGCCTTAACCGCGGCTCTAGCTTGTGTTCGGTCAGATTCAGTCTTTGTTTTTCTCCAGCGGCGCTCCAGGCGTCTCTTAGCCCTCTTCAAGACCCTCAATTCCTCCGTGAACCACGGGGAGTGTCGGGTCAGATGTGGCAAGAGAGGCCGCACAGGCGCGATCCTGTCCAAGGCACCGGCCGCTTCATTCCAGATTGCGGCCAATGCCTCCGCTGGACCGTGCAGCAGATCCTCGGGTATTACCCCCAGCTCCCTCTGAAACCTCATTGGGTCCATTAGTCGCCGGGGGCGGACCAATCGAATGGGTCCTGCCTCCCTGCGGAGTGGGGCGGCATAGGAGAATCTCAAGGCCACCATGACAAAGGGGAAAGATGTAACTCTCCCCCCAGATCATCTTGCCACTGCTCTGACAAGAAAACCAAGTCCGGAGTGAGGCCACTGTCTCGAGTCGGGTTTCGAACAATCTGAGATAGGCCCATGGCTGCCATGGTAGCCATGAACTCCCGAGCTGCCTCCGAGGCACGTCCCAGGGAAGGCAGATTGAAGTCCCCCAGAACCATAAGTCTAGGGAACTCCACTGCCAACCCTGAGACTGCCTCCAACAGCTCGGGCAGGGAGGTTGCTACGCGGCAGGGAGGCTGGTACAGCAGCAACACCCCCAACTTCTCTCGAAAACCTAACTTGAAGAACAGGGTCTCACACCCGGCCACTTGTGGAGCAGGGCCCCTGAAGGCCACTAGAGATTCCCGGATTACAACTGCCACCCCTCCTCCCCTGCCCCGGGGTCTCGGCTGATGCCATACCTGAAACCCGGCTGGGCACATCTCTGAGAGCGCTACTCCTCCCTCTGTGCCCAGCCAGGTTTCAGTAATACACACCAGGTCTGCCCCCTCCTCCGTGATCAAGTCACATATGAGGGGGGCCTTATTATTAACAGACCTGGCGTTAAGTAGCAACAGTCGAAAGCCAGGACACTTGAGGATCCTTTGACCAGGGCCTGGATCTGAACCTGAGGAGCCGGAACACGCCACCGATAACAAACATAGGGGGCGTCTTCCCCGAAGACGGCCTGCCCCTCGGTTCCCGCCATAACATCCCCTACCTGTCACCACTTCGATGGGGCAACCTGCCCTACTGCCCCCCGTTTCCAGGCCCAGATGCCTCCACTCCTCAATATCTCATTTTTCATCAGACTTCTTTCAGAGATGGTGGAGAATGCTGTACATATAGTATATCTTGAATTCAACAAAAATGTGACAAAGCATCCCACAAAATTCTGATTATTAAGTTAGTAAAGTATGGACCTGATGACATGTTAATTAATTGAACACGTAGCTGGTTTGAAAAACAAGTTGTCAGAACCAGCCTGGCTTCTAGACACATTGCCCTCCATGACCACCTGATTTTATTGTACGCATTTCCTGCCCTCTGTCACATTTGGATTTCTCTGTGTTGTATGCAAATCTCTCCTTTACAAAACTAAGTAGCTACTACTTTGTATGTGTGTGCATAACTGTCAAAAAACCCACTGTCTGTTCCTGACCATTTATTTTTACATTTGCTATGGATAGAATTACTCTGTTTCAGCACTTTTCTATGGCTTCTTGTTTATTTGCTGATATTTGCCTGATATTTATTTGCTGATATTTACCTACATTACTCTTAAGAGTCCCTTGGACTGCAAGGTCGTCAAATCAGTCAATCCTAAAGGAAATCAACCCTGACTGCTCATTGGAAGGATAGATACTGAAGATGAAGCTCAAATACTTTGGCCACCTAATGCGAAGAGAGGACTCACTGGAAAAGACCTGATGCTGGGAAAGACTGAAGGCAAAAGGAGAAGGGGACGGCAGAGGATGAGATAGTTAGATAGCATCACTGATGTAATGAACATGAATTTGAGTAAACTCCAGGAGACAGTGGAGAACAGGAAGGCCTGGCGTGCTATGGTCCATGAGGTAATGAAGAGTTGGACACAACTAAACGACTGAACAACAACAACAACCTACATTATGATAACAACTTACGTATATTCCAAACTTCTAATACAGAGCTTTCCAAACTGTGTGTCGTGACACAAAAGTGTGTCGCCACACACAGCGTGGTGTGTCACCACACCACCCGGAAGCGGCGGCGTGCGCGTGCACGGCGGCCACCATGCACGCGCGCGCCGCCGCACGGCGGCCACCGTGCACGCGCGCGCCGCCGCACGCCCCCCCATGCCGCCACCATGTGCGCGCACCGCCACACGCCCCCCCGCGCCGCCACTGTGCACGCACCCCCCCCGCACCGTCGCCACCGCCGCGTCGCCAGCGGCGGCACTTTGGAAAGCCCTGTTCTAATAAATATCCAGGGCAGTTTACAATACAAAACCAAAGATGCAATAACAAACTCTTTTTTAACAAAATGAAGACAAAGGCAACAGAATCCCAGAGTCTAACAACAGCAGCAACTCCTCCTGGCAGCTGCTGCTCCTTGTTGGCTTTTCCCACTTCCATTGCATCTGAACAGGTGTAGCTGCTCACACAGCTCTGGATCCTACTGTCCATGGTTTCATTCCATCAAACATATTTTGATGCCACTGCGGCCGCAACTGCTCCACAGCCAGAGTAAACAGTAAAACAGGCTGAAGATCAGGACAAGGGCAAGAAGAAAAAACAGCCAGAGAAAGAGTGGTATCAATCCCACCAGTGTTGGGAAATTGAAAGATCTTCTGGACTGAATTTCAATGTTCAAAGAAGTGTTTCAGAAGGCAGCTATGTAACTTACCAGCTGGATTTCAACGGCAGTTGCAGGCCTGTGGTTGAGTAGTTGCAGCTTTTCTGCCCTGTACCCAAGCAAAGGACATAAATATATATAATTTAGGGATTCTGGTCACAGGAATGGTCCACATCGTAACACAACCTTGGCCACAGAACATCCAAAGTACTTTGGTGTCTTACTTACAGCCTGGCCTCAGAAGAGAAGTACGGCAGTCAAGAATGAAATAATTTGGGGGCTCGAAAACAGCCATTCCCACATCTGTAATCCATTGGAATTTACTGGTCTGTGAGTTTTAAAACCCTCAATGACCCTTTGTTCAGGAACACTCGCAACCCACTGCTCTTTCTGAACCCAGAATTAAAAATGCTTGTTTCCTTAGAATAGTCCCAAAGGGCTGAAAAACTATTTCAAAATCCTGTGCAGCACAATGAAGCCATTAAGTGTCACTTTCACATCCTTGGTTACCAAGACCAGCAGAAGATGGGGGATGTCCAACTTCTTTGGTATCAACAGCGGGATAAAATTCTATCACTTTTATGTAAAACAATTATTTAAACCAGTTTGCTTTAATTTTTTTCAACCATGAGTTATTTATAAAAATAACTTTCTGTGAATAACATTTAAACTTAATGAAAACATAATCTAGGCTCAATTTATAATTACTACTATATTTATATATGGGTTTTTTTTAAAGAACAGAGACAGAGTTCAGGAATTTATATTATGGCGTAACAACACTGAATAGAGATGAAATAGCAGGAAGAGTTGCCTAGAGCACTGCTGGAGAAAGACGAAGAACCTGATCGAACATGGGGGAGAGCCTTTATTAAGGAGTATATGATAAAGAGGGGCAAAATGTAATTATTTTCCCCATCTTATTGTGTCCATGGATTGCTGTCTGGCAGCCCTGTACAAAGTGATTTAATCCCTGTTAGGGAGGGATGAGTCAGAAGATCATCTGATAGGCTGCTCTGAGGATTATTCAAGGCATCTGTTGCGTAAAATCATTCAGATCCACTCTGAGCTGAACTCCAACTGAGCAGATCCTACTGAGTTATGGTACAGTCTGGCTTGATTATCCAAGAAAATTTTACTTTCTTGGTTCTAAGGAAGTGGACAGGGTCCTCAGGGTCGTGAGTGCAATCACCCGTGTATTAGATCCATGTCCCTCCGGATTGGTTAAGCCTGTGGGGAAACAATGTGTGGTTGTGTCCAAGAGGTGGTAAATTCATCCTTGAGTGAGGTGGTGGTTATGCCTGTGGTTAGGGAGGCAATGGTGCATCCTCTTCTCATTCTCAAGTACTCATTGCTGGACCAAACTATACTGGATAATTTCCGACCCATCTCCAACCTTCCTTTTCTAGGGAAGGTGTCCGAGACAGAGGTTGGGCTGCAGCTTCAGAGGGGAGGAAGTGGATTATTTGTGTTCTTTCCAGTCACATTTCGGCACAGTACTGAGGTGGCATGATCACATTTGTTGACCTATTGACATTTGTTGCCTGGCTGCCTCCAAACCAGCTGTGATTCTGCACAGGGCCTAGTGCCTGCCTTGTGCCCTGCTGTAAGTGTGTGTCGCGAAATGATGCATGTCTAAAAAGTGTGTCACCAACATGAAAAGTTTGGAAAGCTCTGATATAGCTAGTCCAGAATGCAGCAGCATCAGTAGTTATGAGGGCACTTTGATCTATCCATGAAACACTGCTACTGTATGAACTGCACAGATGTCTTTTGGATGCAATTCAAAGTGCTGGTCATCACCTATAAAATCCTTCACAGCACCAGGCCTGGCTGTGTGTAGGACCACTTGTCTCCAATTACCTTTCCCCATCAACATCTGACAGGATTGTCATGCTCCAGGTCCCATCATTCAAGCAGTGTTACCTTGTGGGACCCAGGAAATGTGCCTCTTCTATCACTATGCCTGCCTTTGGAACAGCATTCCCCCCCAATATCTGGATGGCCCCAACCCTGCCTGTCTTTGAAAATGCCTTGAAGAGCTGGCTCTTCCCCCTGGCACTGGATTAGGAGGTTATGAACTGTCCTCGCCATAGTATGTTTTAATTTTTAATTCATTATTTGTGGTTTTTAATTTTCTGTTAGCCACCCTAAGTCACAAGGCAAGTGGATGGCTATATAAATTGAAGTTGGAAAGGTCTTAGAGGTCATCTAGTTCAGGGGTCCCCAACCTGTGGGCTGTGGCCTGCAAACCCCACCTCCCGGTGCGCATGATTGGCTCCTGCCTACAAACCCCACCCCCGGTGCACGCGATTGGCTGCCACCTTCAAACCCACCCACCACCACCCGGTCCGTGGAAAAATTTTCTTCCACGACCGGTCCCTGGTGCCAAAAAGGTTGGGGACTGCTGATCTAGTTCAACCCGCTGCTCAGTTCAGGATCTCTTCTAGCACCTTTGACAGATGAACATCCAGCCACTGTTTGAAGACCTCTAGCAAGGGAGAACTAATCTTCTCACATGGCAGCCTGTTCCACTGGTTGACAGCTCATAAAGTCAGAAAGCTCCTCCTGAAGTTTAGCCTGAATCTATCTATGTTTTTCTAATTTTAATCCAATGATTCTGGTCATGCCCTCTGGGACAATACAGAGTAAATTCACTCTTTCTTCCCTTCATATATTTCAAGACTGCGACTGTATGATATTTCCCCTCAGTTGTTTCTTCTGTAGGCCAAACACACACAGACTTTTAACTGCGGAGCTTGGTTTCCAAACCCCTCATCATCTAGGCATCTTCTGAACTCACTCCAGTCTGTCTCTATTCTTTTAGACGACAGTGCCAAGCACGTGGGATCTGACCAGGGCAGAGTAGAATGGAACAGTTATGTCCTGTCTTCTGGACTCTGTGCTCCTTTTACTGCAATCAAAAATATCTTTTGCTTTTTTTTAGCAGCTGCATCACACTGCTGGCTCATGCTTAATTGTGGGGGCCAAGAACCAGTCTGTCTTTTGGGCATCACTTTCCAGATTCAAATCTTCTCCCAATTAGCTCTACTCTTATAATTAAGATTCCCTTTTTGCTAATGCTGCGTGTGAGTGCTGCTTCATTTTGGCCCTCGCCATATAACCAAACTTGATTCAAAAGTGTAGGCCAAGATGGATGCTACTCCTCCATATATCTCTGTTCTCTGATTTCTAAGATGTTATAAGATGAATAAGCCTCAGGTGCAAGGTCACACAGCCACCCTAGAAACATATTTAAGGATTCCCTTACAAACTTTGCTCAGACTGAAGAAGCTTCTTGGATAAGGAGCGAAACGTTTCCACTGATAAAATAGAAATCCAGTTGACATGATTCAAGCTACAGACAATTCCACCTGGATGACTGAGAACCTTCATCAACTTATTAGATGAAGGTATCAAAACCTGTTTTCATCTATATGAGCCAGAACATCTGGATTACCTCTGAAGTACTGGAAGGACCTGTAAACATGACAAGACCATTGAAGCCACAATGGTCTTATTTGTTGCTGTATCAGCCATATGGGGAAAAATTATTGGCCTTCCCCAACCTGATCTCCTCCAGATGTATGGAGATTGCAATGCCCAAAATTGCCAGCCAGCAAATAAAAATCATATAAAAATATTTTTTAAAAAAAAGAAAAAATGGTCAAAAACTTTTAAGATCTCATGTGAGAGCTGGCCTTCCTACGACTTTAATTATATTGTCAATGGGCGCCATCTAGAGGTACCTACTTAGTGACTTCTGCTCTATAGAAGCTGGATGAGAGTCCTACATGTATAACTGACTGAGCATTGTAAACACAGATGGAGAATTTGTGGCCTCCAGATGTGCTTCCCCATAATTCTTTACCATCATTCACCATTGGCCAAGCAAACTGGGGCTTATGGGACTTTTTTTTTAGCAACACAAGTAGAACCACAGATACCTAACTCTGAGTGTAAACATGAAGAGAGCCCTCGACTTCAGCTGAGCCCTATGTTCTCTGGATGCCTTTATGCAGGCTTCTCCATCTCCTGGGGGGATCAGAAGGGTAGCAAATGACAATGTGTACGATGATGTAAAGGGGTGTGGTGGCTCAGCGGGTAAGACGCCAGGCTTGTCGATCGGAAGATCGCAAGTTCGGAGGTTCGAATCCCTAGCCCTGCATGATGGAGTAACCTCCCGCACTAGCCCCAGCTCCTGCCAACCAAGCAATCCGAAAGCATGCAAATGCAAGTAGGTCAATAGGTACCACTTTGGTGGGATGGTAACAGCGTTCCACGTGTATCATGCCGGCCACATGACCGTGGAAGTGTCTTCGGACAACGCTGGCTCTTCGGCTAACAAACGGAGATGAGCACCAGCCCCTAGAGTCGGACACGACTGCACAAATGTGCGGGGGGAACCTTTACCTTTACTATGATGATGTAACCACACAAATGCCATGATTACTTATACACATCAGGATGACTGGGGCAAGTAGTGAGTTGCAGCATTAATGTGATTACACTATACACGCAATTCACCTTCACAGAGACTTTTATTTTGTTATAATATTTTTGAGGCCAAAACAAATACAATCAAACTAAATTTACTATTTTAAAGGATTTAGGAGCAGAAACAGATCTGTGAGGGAGTTATTATGTATCTAATATTAGTAAGTTTTGGAGGGAGTTTAGCACAGAGAAGTGGCAAAGAAAAGTTTCCAGATCCATATTTGCAGTCTAAATGTGTAGCTTGTCTTTTGAATGCTTGTCTATTTTTCTCAGCTTCTAAAATTTAAATTTCTAAATATTTGCTCATTAAATTAAAAAATAAGCTGTTGTGAATGTAGTTCCCTTGCAAACAAAGTCACTGGGGAAGTTGGCAGGAAGTTGCAATTCCCAGGCCAGCAGGGAGGGAATGAGGGGGTGCGCGGGGGTGGCATGGCGAGAGTATGCAAGTGATGCGGTGAGGGTGAGGGAGAGTATCACACATAATACAGCCAACATGCGGGCTCCCTACCACCAGGGGATCCCCAGGCCTGAACTAAATGTATTTTTATGAACCCAAATAATTCAGCAATATTATTATGAATAGCTCGGATAAATAGAATTCAAGGCAAACAATTCCAACCATTGTAGCATGGTACAATTTATAACTTACTTTGTTAACTTGTGATTTTTCAGTGCTATGAGGAAATCTCTTACAACCTCAGAACTCTGGAACTTACATGGTGTCTTAGATATGTATTTCAGTGTCTAGAAGGGCAGAAAAAGAAATTTTCCATGTTATTCCAGCTGCACTGAAGCAGGCCGTCTGCAGCTGGGGTTGACACTTCTTTCCCCAGCTTTCAAATGCTGCAAATAATATTATCACTGTGGGCATATAAGGCCAAGATTTTTTGCTTTGTGGTTCTTTTTGAGACAAGAGAAATGACCTTCACAAAGCTCCTATTTATTTCATTTAAAACATAACAATCTATTTTATTTAAAAGGTTGTGTTGCTATATTTTAATATTTTGCAACCAGATTTTAGCAGTGTGATCTGACTGGAGGGTGGAGAGGTGGAGGGAGGCTCCATTCTCATTCGCATTTTCAGTCCTAATGAAAATTAGACAAAATCCACAGACACATTTTTCAACCACGTTAGGAACTCAGGCCACTCAAGGGTGAACAGTCTTAGGATGGTAAAATATTTTCCATAATCCCCATCTGATAATGCACATCACTAGAGCTGGAGGAAATACAAAAAGGACAAGAGAAATTATCAGGGAATATGGTACTAAGGCTTAGGAAGTGAAACGTTTTGATGGATAGATGTCACAGAGCTCCAGGAGATTATGTTGTATGAGAATAGGAAAATGCGAATTTATTTATTTTTATTTTTCAAATTTTACCACCGCCCATCTCCCCTGAGAAGAGGGACTCTGGGAGGTTTACAATAAAACTAACATTAAAACAGTAAGCATAAATACCATCAAAAATATAAATACAAATTACCAAATAAAAGTATAAAATAAATATAAAATCCAAGCGGCCATACTTTTTTTTAAAAAAATCTCTTTCTTTTGGGGGCCACCCAACATGCTTTAGTACAGTGTTTCTCAACCTTGGTAACTTTAACACGGGTGGACTTCATCTCCCAGAATTGCACAGCCAGCATTCTGGCTGGGGAATTCTAGGAGATGAAGTCCACCCATGTTAAAGTTGCCATGGTTGAGAAACATTGCTTTAGTACAGAGCTTTCCAAACTGTGTGTCGGGACGCGTTAGTGTGTCGGCTGCAGTGTGGGTGTGTCGTGGCGGCTGCTGCCTCTGAGACCTGCCAGGATTCCGCGCAGGTCCCAGTGCCTGCCTTGTGCCTTGCTGCCTCCAAACCTGCCCTGCCAGGATTCCGCGCAGGTCCTAGTGCCTGCCTTGTGCCCTGCTGTAAGAGTGTGTTGCGAAATGATGCCCTTCTGTAAGAGTGTGTCACAAAATGATGCACGTCTAAAAAGTGTGTCACCAACATGAAAAGTTTGGAAAGCTCTGCTTTAGTAGATAGCAGGATTATAAAAGATTCCTGTCCATGGAAGTATGCAGGCGGGATGGGGAGGGAAGAATGCAATAAAGCACATGATTTCTCCTGATGTCTTTTTTACTTACTTCATACATGATTGTGTTCAGATTCTGCTGTCCAGCACTCTGCTTGCTTTTCCCAGTCTCTCGGCGCTGCTGCTTCAGATCAGTCAGCAACTTGTAGACCTGGCAGGGAGGGAACAGCTTTGTTAAGAAGCTTTAAACATCTTCAGAACTCTATAGCACAGAGCTTTCCAAACTGTGTGTCGCGACCAGTCTGGTGTGTCGCCACACAACCCGGAAGCGCTGATCATCATCAGCACTTCCGGGTTTTCCCGCGGCGACACACCAACGGTGGTGCGCAAAAACCGAAAGCGCCGCAGTCATGGCGGCGCTTCTGTGTTTTCCCGCGGCGGCGACACACCAATGGCGGTTGGTGTGTCGCCGCGGGAAAACTTTGGAAAGCCCTGCTATAGCAACATTTTAATGTGGTAAAAGGCCATCTTGAGGACTGAACTACCCTTCCCTCTGAGATATGGCATGCCCCTGCCAATCTAGCCTTCCAGGGGGCCTTAAATAACTGGTTCTTCTCCAAGTGTTGGGCTAAGGTGAGGCTCGGGCCCAGTAAATGTAGATGCACAGGTGTGTGGAAGTTTTGTTTTGTGGGGCGTGGAGTTGTTTTAATGCTGGTTTTCTGGTTATTTCCTATTTTATTGTGCCCTTGTGAGCCACCCGGGGTGTCAGCCCTGCAAGGTAGTCCACACAAGATGCATACCCAGAAGTACTAGCTCTAACATTATTGTAAGGTTACAGTAACAGAATCTTCCAAGTCTGAAAATGCATCTCTCCCCTCTCACCCTTACAGCCCAAGAAACTAGAGAGGGTCCCTTCTGAGATGTTTGCCGTGTCCCCATTCCTTCTGCAGGCTCAGCTGACTCTTATCTGACCGGTGTCTAGTCTGCAGCTATTCCTCCTGTCTCCCAAGGTCATTCCCACATACCATTACACAGGGTCATTGTATAGAAGATGGGCAGCCATAGAAGTCTTTTCATATAAATTAAATAAATAAATATTAGGAGACACTGGAGAATCCTTTCCAATAAGCCAGTTAGTTTCCAAATATTTAAAATCAAATAATCCCAGACTTTAGACTCATGAAACCTATTTTAGGTTTTACTAGACTCCCTAGAAATCAGTTAAATGCATCCTGAAGCCGAACAGTTCCTCAAGAACAGTGTTTCTCAACCAGGGCTCCGTGGCACCCTAGGGTTCTGTGAGAGGTCACTAGGGGTTCCCTGGGAGATCCCGATTTATTTTAAAAATTATTTCAAATTCAGGCAACTTCACATTAAAGAGGTAAGTTTCATTCTTTATTTTTAGTTTAAGAACACTGTTAATTTATTTATTTATTATTTAAACTTATATTACCGACCATCTCCCCCAATCGGGGGACCCTGGGCGGTTAATGCATATATACAGGCCTACACACGGAACGAATATAATAATTTTGTAACTTCTGGCCTATATTTGAGCCTGAATGTGCAGGGATTCCCCGAGGCCTGAAAAATATTTCAAGGTTTCCTCCAGTTCCTCCAAGAAAGGCTGCTCAAGAAAATGGATGGAAGAACTGCAGAAAAAGAGGCCTCCAAGAATGTATTCAACTCAAGAATTTTCTTTCAGTAGCATTACTGGAGCTTCCACACTGCTACATTCTGTTGTTACTATTTTTAAGCATTCTTGACTTCAGCTAATTTGAAAGAAAATAGCTTTTTGTTATCACTATTAAACAATGGAAATCAGCAACCCTTTGCTGAGCTGTAATTCAACTGGCAATCTAGCAACCCTCCTTTAAAATGGCCACCCTTTAAATTACCATGATCAGTCATTTATTACTGGACAGATATACATTTTGAATGTTCTAACGTTAAGGAAGTACAATATTTGCAGAACCTATTTTCATTCAACAGTAGATTTCCCATGGTGCCTTATAATTTCCATTAATATAACAGTAACTCTTTGGTTTCAGTTTTGTGATTATTAAACCCAACAAAGCAAAGAGAGATGTCAGTATCTTAACAGGGAAATAAGTGAGCAGAGGAGACATCAATTAAGGAATTAGATGAATAAACATAAAGGGATTGGCCAGTTCAGAACTCTTACAATACTAACCTATGCTCCATCATGAAGAAGGACTTGTCCTCATGCCCATCAACCGCAACCTCAGATATGGTAGAGGACACAGAGCAAGTTCACTTCTAGAAAAACTTCCCTAACTTAATGCCATCCAGATCTACTGACTTACAATACAGCCATGAAAACAAAATTCATCTTACCTGTAACTTTTCAAAACAGTAAAATCATAGTACAAATCATTTTACCTCATAATTGCTGAGTAGGGCCGCATTTCCATCTTTCCTATGGAAAAAAAAACAAAGACTGTAAGTACAATGATACTTTAAGACAGTGTTTCTCAACCATGGCAACTTTAAGATGTGTGAACTTCAACTCCCAGAATTCCCCAGCCAGCAAGGCTGGCTGGGGAATTCTGGGAGTTGAAGTCCACACATCTTAAAGTTGCCACGGTTGAGAAACACTGCTTTAATAGGACACATATGGAGAAGCCACCTTAAAAAGCCATAACTTTTTTCTAAAGGTTGAAAGGAACATGGGCATGGAGCTGAGCTTGATTTGAGGAAGGATTTTACTTATAAATCATTTTTAAAACTGCATGTAAACTGGAACAAAGAAAAAGTGTGCCCTAATTTGTAAAGACTACCGAAACCAAATCTGTTCACAAGAGCTTGCTGTGGACCGGCTTGCTCTTTTTTTTGCTATTGAACTACTGTACATTCCAATTCACAGCAAATAAAATTATTTTATTTTCAGAAAATGAATTTTTAAAAAAAATCAAGATTTCTTTTTAAAAAAAATCACATTCATTTCACAAAGCAGTGAAAGCTATACATCCTCAGGACAATGAGTGCAGCTGGACAGACAGGCAGCAGAAAGTATCAGGAGCTTTTACAACGGAAGGGAATGGTGCTGTTTTCAGGTCTCCTGTTACAACCTACTTAAAAAATACAATGCGTTATGTCAAGCACAACCAACTGTTTGAATAGAACCACCACACTCATCACTTTCAAACAAGTTCAACACCTTTTCCACAAACTTCCCTAGGCTCTAATGTCTTTACAATGTACTGGCTGAGCAGATGAGAAAGGGGAGCCCCTTCTGAAAATATGCTGAGTTGGCATTCTCATTGCACTGTGCGGATACGAGGAAAGCTACTGCAATTCTGTTCATACATACACACAATCACTTCATGAAAAGTGTTACTCTTTGACGGACATACAGTATTTAATTCATCTGAAGGTCTTTGCATTCCACATACATCTGGAGAAATCCCTTCTGACTTCCCCGTGCCCAACACCTATCACCATTGTAAGGAAAAATAATCAAAAGGGAAAACAGATCCACAGAGAATTATTCTCAATTGATCCAAAACACAGGAGACAAGTTGCGTTGTTTCAGAAGATTTGAGGAGGTAATCTGGTCTGTATGCTTGTCTGCTGGATAAAACCACTGCCCACATGAATTCATTTTAAATATTTTGCCATCTTTATCACTGCATCAAAGTGGTAAGCATGGTGCCAGTTGAGATTTTCCTCTCTTTGGCTACAATCTGATATACATCTACTAGGGAGGTGAACGAAAAATTGTGGGACTTCTGAAGAAATATACATATTTAAAGATCAGTCTGTAAGAAATGGGAGTCCCCATTCATTTCTATCACAGACCTCATGCTTTTTGCTCCAAAGGCACGATGGAGAGTTTTAGCTTTACGATTTATTTATTTATTTGTCACATTTCTTTACCACCCCAACTCGTACTAAAACAACTCTAATAATTCAAATTAATATTCCCAAAATTAATATTTTGAATAAAGGATAATTCAGATTAATATTCCCAAACATGCCCAATACATCTTTCAAACTAAATAGGTATAATTTATTTATTACATTTAGAGATTCTTCCAACCGCAGAAGACTGTGGAAGCATACAACATTGGGATCAACACTAGGACCAGCTGCAGTTTCAAGGGCTCATTGCAACAGTCCACACATGAAGTGACTAGGGCAGGGGTCGGCAAACTTTTTATGCCGGGAGCCATTTTGACATGCTCATGCACATTTTGAAATGCTCGAGAGCCAGGAGGCGGGGTTTGCGGGTGGGGGCCAATCGTGTGGAAGGGGGCGGGGCTTGTGGGCGGGGGCCAATCGCTTGGAAGGGGGCGGGGTTTGTGGGCGGGGGCCAATCACGTGAAAGGGGTGGGGTTTGCGGGCGGGAGCCAATCGCGTGGAAGGGGGCGGGGTTTGCGGGCAGGAGCCAATTGCACATACTGGGGGCAGGATTTGTGGGCGGGAGCCTTGAAAACTATTTTGGGTGGCAAAATGTAGCTGCAGCTCCCCACCCCACCCGAATGTATTTATCGCGTTTGTATCCGACCTTTTGTAACAGGAGCCCAAGGCGGCGTTCCCAGCACTTCCTCCTCCTATTTTTTGTTTGCGACACGTGCAAAGGGCTGCTTTCCCGTGTTTTTTAGGCCGTGCAAAAAAGTAGGGTGTAATGCTGTATCCCAAATGTTAATTAACATAGTACAGTATCTTAAACTAGCTTCCCCCTTGCAAAATGGGAGGGCGGAAAGTGGCGAGGCTGGACTCTCTCCGTCCCTCGACGGAGCTGTGTGTCCTGGGCGTGGGCCGGGCTCTGGGGATGAAGGAACGGCTTGGCACGCAGCCCTTTGTCCGGAGCAACCGCTTCCCCATCCCCGGAAACGAGGGCGGTTGTAGCGCGCGCGGGGCTTTGGAGGCGCGCTCGGTCCGACAAAGCGCATGCTCGGCCTTTTCTCGGGGGTACCGCATTCAGCCTCGCAGGTTCTCAGCCGGCTGGACTACAGCTCCCATAGTCTTTTCCCAGCACCAGCCGGGGATGCTGGAGAGTATTCGGGCCCCTCCCCGCCGAGCGCAGGTTGGGGAAGGCTGGCGCGGGTACAGGAACCGGCTGCACCGCGTGGCCGTAGGACGCGCTCTCGGCCCCCATCGTTTTTCTCCTCCCCCAATCTCGGCTTGGCTCGGCTCCCCCGGCCGCCGCAGGGCTCGGGTTAGCGGGGGGAGAGGACGCCGAACGGCGGGGTGGGGGGATTGATGGGGCGGGAGGGTGCTCCTGGTGGGGGCCACTTGGGGAGCTCTCTGCAGGGGCCTCTTGGGGTGCCCTGTGTCTCTGTCCCACCTCATCCAGGGGAGCTTTTGGCAAGGTCCCATTCGCAGCCGCTTCCTCCTCCTCCAGCGGGCCAGCCCACAGAGCGCTCTCCAGGCCGACAGCATGACAGCTCGGCGCCTTCTGCACCAGGCTCAGCGCCTTCTCCAGCAGCAGGCGCAGCTCTTCCAGGGGCATCCCGTCTGGGCGCTCGGCCCAGCCTTCCTCATGCAAGGCCACGCCCAGGGCCAGCAGCCGCCTCGGCCGGGTCCACCTGGTCCCGCCGCCCACGCCCCGGCCAGGCCCCCTGCGCCGCCCTGCCGCTCGCGTCCCGGGCCCGCGCCCTCGCCCAGTGCCTGGATGCCGCTCCTTACTGCCTTCCTTCTTCTCTCCCTCGCCGGCACCCACCACCCCTGCCCCACCTCCGCCCACCCTTCTCCTCCCTCCCCTGATGGCGCCGGCCATCAGAGTTTGGGGGCGGGAGTTTGGCCGCGCGCCTTGGAGGTGCTCCTGGAGAAGCGGCCGCGGGAGGCCCTCCGGGTGCTGGAGCCTCTGCTGCGGGACGAAGTACGCGCCCGGCCGAGGCGGCTGCTGGACCTGTGCGAGGCCTTGTATGAGGGTGGGTCCCCTCAGGGCGGGCGGAGGCAGGCGGGCAGCCGCTCCTCCTTCTCTCCCGCTGGAGGAGGAGGAGGCCCGGCCCGCCCGCCCGCCCCGCCCGCCCGCTTACCTGCCTGCTTGCCTCCCTCCGCGAGGCCCCCACTGCCTTCCCGGGATCCAAGCCAGAGAGAAAGGGTGGCGGCGGGGCCGCGCTACCGGAGCGCCCGAGTGCCAGGCAGGCAGCACCACCCGGGCGCCTTCCACGCGATCGGCCCGCGAGGACCGGCCAGGGAAGGCGCGCGGGCGGAGCTCCCGTCCTGCTGCACCCCAGCCGGAGCGCCCGAGTGCCAGGCATGCCCTCCGATGCCTTTTCCAAGTTTTTTTCCGGGAGGAGTCGGGGTGCGGGGGAAGCTTTGTGGGTGGCTGGGAAGTGGGGGGTGGGGGTGGGGCAGGGCGGGAGAGCCGCGGAGTTTGGGGGCGGGATCCAATTGCGTGGAAGGGGTGGGGGTGAGTTCAGCTGCGGAGCCAGACTCAAGGGGCCAAAGAGCCAGATCTGGCTCGCGAGCCGCCATTTCCGACCCTTGGACTAGGGCATAGCTTTCCAAACTGTGTGTCGCGACACTTTACTGTGTCGCAACAAAACCCGGAAGTGCTGATGGCATGTCGCCGCCGCCCCTGCAGCGGTGCGCGGCGGCGGCAGGCCATCAGCGCTTCCGGGTTTTAGCGTGACACACGAGGCCGCCGCCGCCGCCACTGGTGTGTCGCCAACGGCGGGACTTTGGAAAGCACTGGACTAGGGGCCTCAGCCTCAATCTCTCTCCCCAAATCAACACTGAGTGGAAACGCCCCCAAGGAAAGGAGAACCACCGTATAATGGTGACCCTCACCCCTAATCTCTGTAGGTGGTCCAGAAGGATATTATAATCGATATCAAAAAAACTGCTGAGAGAGAAAGGAGAACCACCAACACCCCAGCTCTACCAGAGGTAGAGCAATCACTGTTGCCTTAACTCCGACTGAAAAGAGTTCAGATAATCTGTTTCCTCCAGGGCCTTCTGGAGCTGCAATCCCACAATTTCTCAACAATCTTCCCTAAAAAGGGACGACTGGAGACTGCACCTAAATCGTCCAGAACCACTAAGTCCAGCAATGTCTTCTTAAGGAGGGAGGGCAACCCCTCCTCTTTCAAGGCTGGCCAAACGACCACTTCCCTCAAGGAGGACAACACAACCACACATAGACCCCAGAACAGGTCACCTCCTAAGGAGCCTTCACAAGCCAGGAGGGGCATCCCAAAGACCCTGTCCACTTCCTGTCCTGTCCACTTCACAGGCTCAAGCTCACCCCATCTAAACCCACAAGACCATGCCTCAGGCACCTCAAAAGTCAGAATCCAACTCCAAGCAGATCCGAGTGACTTCATCCATCAGATAGCTAGAATATTCCACACAGTAAGTGGCTTTGCAGACGGTCCTGTGGCCTGTCCCTGCCCAGCAGGAAACGGTCACCTTAAACAGGGTCGCCAGACAGTTATCCGCAGACATAATAAGAGCAGAGAAATGATGTTTTGCCACTCTTAATGCCACAATATAATGCCCAGCATGGGCTGTTACTCATGCTCAGCCAGACTCATTACTCATCTTTCCCCAACACACTCCAATGCCCTCTAGGCATCTCTTCTGGCACTTCAGCTCCTGGAATTCCTTGGAGAACCAACATGTGCCTTGAAATCGATGCCCAATACTAGGAAGTATCACCCAAACCAAATCCCTCCTGTAATTCTTTTACTCTAGTTTAATCAATTTGAAATAATCAGATAAAAAACAAGAACGTATATAAGTTTCTGCTTGCTTGGTCACCAATGGTGTCTATAAATTGCTTACGGGTAACTATTGATCTAAGAGCAGAGACATCACACTGACAACAAAGGTCCGCATAGTTAAAGCAATGGTATTCCCTGTAGTAACCTATGGCTGTGAGAGCTGGACCATAAGGAAGACTGAGCGAAGGAAGATAGATGCTTTTGAACTGTGGTGTTGGAGGAGAATTCTGAGAGTGCCTTGGACTGCAAGAAGATCAAACCAGTCCATAGTCCAGGAAATCAGGCCAGACTGCTCACTTGAGGGAATGATATTAAAGGCAAAACTCAAGTACTTTGGCCACATAATGAGAAGACAGGATACCTTGGAGAAGAAGCTGATGCTGGGGAAAGTGGAAGGCAAAAGGAAGAGGGGCCGACCAAGGGCAAGATGGATGGATGATATTCTGGAGGTGACAGACTCAACCATTGGGGAGCTGGGGATGGTGACGGCCGACAGAAAGCTCTGGCGTGGACTGGTCCATGAAGTCACGAAGAGTCGGAAACGACTGAACGAATAAACAACAACTATTGATCAGAAAATTCTTATAAAACTGCACTGAAATCTTATGAATATTTATCTTATTCTCCCAGGTGCCTGCCTACCAGTACAATGCTGCAAGGCAGCAAGCAAACCCCACTAAATTAACTACTTTTGTATATATAGTAATTACTTTTTAACCTGTAACCTGGATAAGATGGTATCGCAAGTTTTCTTTTTCAGTTGTGTTTCATTTATGTGCATTTTCATGAGTGCATGGAACAGCAGTGTGTACTTATTTAAATATACAAATGTTTACATATACAGAAAACTGTTTTCCTCCCATCTTCCCCCCAAACTTCTCAAGTGACAAAATAGATCATAAGTTTGGGTTACGAAATGGTGAGAGAGAAAAACCACAGAAAAAATAGTAGCTGATATGTGTATTCCCCAAGCGATCCTCCATCACAGCAGGCAGAAATAAGCAACTGAACTTGGCTGGTGCCAAAAAACTAAGCAGGGTCAGACCTGTTACTATTTGGATGGGAGACCACCAGGAAATGCCAGGGCTGTAGGCAAGACCAAGAAATAAAAAAAAATCAGGTTAAAAGGCAACGACAATCTACTTCCCTACTGTTGCCAACCCCCCTCTACGGCTATATCCATGAAGACACCAGCAGCGAGGCTCGACTCAAACCTTTAACTTACTCCATCCTCTTGCAATATTGAAGGACTAGCCAATAGCTGGGCTCGTCCGACACATATAATCTGGTTCCCTAATTAAATTAGCCGCCTAGAGTCCTCCGATAGGGAGGGGATAGGCGGGGTATAAATACGAATAATAAATAAATAAATAAATAAATAAATAAATCTCATTTCCAGGGCTTCCACAAGAACGCTGAATCGTGAACTAACTAGGGGGCCGCGTTCGCACAACCCGTGGAGCCATAAAAAAAAAAAAAGCCAGGGGAAGAGGAGGAGTCGCGTTTGCAGGAGATCGAAGCAACCGCGAAGGCTTTAAACGACTCGGGGAAGCGCGTGCGTATGCGCGAGAGGAAAGCACTGGCCGCAACTCCAATTCACACCCACGCCCGGTGTTTCTCCTTCCTCTCTGCGTTTGAGTGCCTACAGTAACCCCGCCGCCCGCTTTCACCCTTTCAGGGGAGGCAAGTCTTGCTGGCCTAAAGGAGCGCAGCTCGCCCGCCATCTTACACTTCCATGATGCCCTTGCCGTCCGGGGGCAACTCCGCGCCGCCGCCGCGACCGTATCTCCCTTCTTCACCAGGAGGCCGCGAGCGCTTGCTTAGCAGCGCCCGGGTCCGCTGGGCGCCGCCCCTTCCTTCCCAGGCGCCGGAGCTCCACGCCGAGAGCGCCTCCCCCGCCAGGCGATGTCCACGCAGTGCTCCGCTTTGGGACGTGAATGCCGGCCCACGTGGGGAAGAGAAGCCTCTTTCTAGCAAGAATTTAAAAATTTAAAAATATATAAATAATATATATATGCATTTTATCCTTTTTAATAATGGGATTGAGGGGTGTTTATTATAATAATTAATATAATATAATATAATATAATATAATATAATATAATATAATATAATATAATATAATATAATATAATATAATATAATATAATGAATATATACCACCCTAATGGCAGAAAGTGAAGAGGAACTAAAGAGCCTCTTGATGAGGGTGAAAGAGGAGAGTGCAAAAGCTGGCTTGAAACTCAACATTAAAAAAACCCCAGATCATGGCATCTGGTCCCATCACTTCCTGGCAAATAGAAGGGGAAGAAATGGAAGCAATGACAGATTTTATTTTCTTGGGCTCCAAGATCACCACAGACGGTGACTGCAGCCATGAAATTAAAAGACGCTTGCTCCTTGGGAGGAAAGCTATGGCAAACCTAGACAGCATATTAGAAAGCAGAGACATCACCTTTCCGACAAAGGTCCGTATAGTTAAAGCTATGGTTTTTCCAGTAGTAATGTATGGCTGTGAGAGTTGGACCATAAGGAAGGCTGAGCGCCGAAGAATGGATGCTTTCGAACTGTGGTGCTGGAGAAGACTCTTGAGAGTCCCTTGGACTGCAAGGAGGTCAAACCAGTCAATCCTAAAGGAAACCCTGACTGCTCATTGGAAGGACAGATACTGAAGCTGAAGCTCAAATACTTTGGCCACCTAATGCGAAGAGAGGACTCACTGGAAAAGACCCTGATGCTGGGAAAGACTGAAGGCAAAAGGAGAAGGGGACGGCAGACGATGGGATAGTTAGATAGCATCACTGATGTAATGAACATGAATTTGAGTAAACTCCGGGAGACAGTGGAGGACAGGAAAGCCTGGCGTGCTATGGTCCATGAGGTCACGAAGAGTCGGACTAAACTAAACAACTGAACAACAACATATAATATATGTGTGAAATTAAGGATACTGTTCGTTAGCACACTCTATTAAATCTTTCTTTGGTATCGGTATGTAGACTGACCTCTTCCAATCTCTTGGCCAGGGCCGCAAGTAGGGGGAGGCAAGCGGGCACCACGCTGGGGGGTGCGCCAAAATGACGCCCGGGGTGCGCCAAAATGACAAAATAACTCATGGGGGGTGCGGAATCCACGTTTGCCCCGGGTGACGCAGACCCTAGTTCCATCCCTGCTCTTGGCCCCTGTGTCATTCTCCAGATTTGCTGGCATAGTTTGGTTAGAACTTTTACAGATTCTTCTTCCGTTGCTTGCCATATTTCTGTAGATACCCCATCAATTTCTGTAAACTTTCAATCACTCTAGATCAGAGTGTTGATCTAGCTTCATCTTCTAGTACTGGAAGTTCTTGTAAATAGGGACTATCTTCTAAGGTAGCTTGGATGCTGACATTTCTACTGTTGAGAATTTCAAGATACTCCTATCTGTGTTTGACCTTCTTTGAATTAGTTACTATCTGTGCAATGGCATCCTTTAGCATACCAATTTGAGGTTGGAATCTTTTTCTGAGTTCAGAGATCTTCTGAAAGTCTTTCCTTGTTTTTTAATGCTTGTTTCCATCTTCAATGTCTTTACAGATATCATTGTAATACTGCTACCTGTCTCTTCTACAGCCCTCTGAAATCCTTTGCTAAGTTCTTTCCTGAGCTCTACGTCTTTCTTGCCTTTGGCTTCACTTCTCTTGGCAATTTCCACCATCTGTTCTGACATCCAGTTTGCTTGCTTGCTTTCTTAATTTATTTAATTTTTATCCGGCCTTTATTATTTTTTATAAATAACTCAAGGCAGCGAACATACCTAATACTCCTTCCTCCTCCTATTTTCCACAACAACAACCCTGTGAGGTGAGTTGGGCTGAGAGAGAGTGATTGGCCCAAGGTCACCCAGCCGGCTTTCGTGCCTAAGGCGGGACTAGAACTCTCAGTCTCCTGGTTTCTAGCCTGTTGCCTTAACCACTAGACCAAACTGGCTCTCCTGCTTCATAAATCATGTACTAAATACCTTACAAGGTCCTTTTCAAATCCAAAATCTTACATTCTATGCTTCTCTGTTTTCTCATCCATAAATTAAGATGATATTCAAGCTTTATTCCTGGAAACACAAGATGGTTTCTTTGAAGATTATAATGGGTCACTGTGGAGAGATTAATAAAAGACAACTAGAATATCCCAACCAATCTTCCCCTTTTCCATGCAAATTTAATTATCTAATGCAGGGCTTTCCAAAGTTTTCCCGCGGCGACACACCAACCGCCGTTGGTGTGTCGTCGCACAAAAACCCGGAAGTGCTGCTGCCGCTTTTGGTTTTTGCGCGCCGCCGTTGGTGTGTCGCCGCGGGAAAACCCGAAAGCGCTGATGATGATCAGCGCTTCCGGGTTGTGTGGCGACACACCAGACTGTGCGTGGCGACACACTTTTGTGTTGCGACACACAGTTTGGAAAGCTCTGATCTAATGCATTCTAGGACATACGGTTAGGTCACATCGACAAATATAATCGACCCCGTGCTGCTGAATGATCTTGCCCAGCAGTTTCATGGAGATGTTAGAGGAGCAGTGAGAGACCCAAACACTGAGATACCCCACACAAGAGGGGCCTAGTGTTGGACCTCTCCCCTGCTACCAACTGCAACTGGCCACAGAGGAAGGAGGAGAACCACAGCATAACAGTGTCCCCCACTCCCAACCCCCAAAGTTGGTCCCAAAGGAGGCCATGGTTGATGGTATCAAAAGCCACTGAGAGATCCATAAAGGCCAGAATAGTTGCACCACCCCCATTCCCAGCCCTCCAGAGGTTATCCACAACTACGACCAATGCCTTTTGCTACTGCAACCCAGCCTGAAACCAGCCTGAAAAGGGCCCAGATAATCTGCTTCATCTTGGGCCTTCTGAAGCTGAGTGCCTACTGCACTCTCTACAACCCTGTTTCTCAATCTCAGCAACTTTAAGCTGTGTGGACTTCAATTCTCAGAATCCCCCAGCCAGCACTGTCCACACAGCTTAAAGTTTCTGAGATTGAGAAAAACTGCTGTAGAGAATGTGGTAGGCTGCCTGGCTGGGGAATTCTGGGAGTTGAAGTCCACACAGCTTAAAGTTGCTGAGATTGAGAAACACTGCTCTACAACCTCTCTAGAAAGGGAAGGTTGGAGACTGGATGAAAGTTGTCTAACACTGTTGCGTTCAAGGAGGGCCTCTTAAGAAGAGGGTACACCATTGCCTCCTTCAAGGCAGGCAGCATCATCCCCTCTCACAAGGAGACATTACTTGCACCCAACCACATGTCACCTCCCAGGAGTTCTTAACCAACCAGGAGGACCCTGTCTACTTCTTCAGGACCGACCAGTTCAAACTCTTTCCAGATAATTGAACTTGGATGAGCCCTGGGCAGTTCCATAGGATCTGCCCAGCTGGAGTCCAAATGAAACCAAGCAACTCTGACAGATGCCGAGATTATTCCTCACAGCAGCCCTACAAAGGCTGATCCTTTCTTACCCGGGAGAGCCCTATTCACCCAAAACAGGGCTGCCGACCGGCTGTCTATAGATACAGTAAGAGCAGAGAAGTCAGCTCGCTTCACCACTTGACACAAGCTAAGTCCTCATAAAAGCTCTTACCTCTGCTCGGTTGGCTTCCGCTGTGTGTCTTTTGCCAGTGGCGCTCTAGGCATCCCTTCTGTCACTTCATCTCCTGGAGCTCCACAGTGAACCAAGGAGCTCTACAGGATCCACAGTTACTGAGAGTCCACACAGGCATGATCCAGCCCTAGGCCCTGTTGCATGCTCATCCCAAGCCATTGGCCCAACCATGCGCCACAGCATCGGGAATACAGGTAATCCTCGTTTAACAACCATAATTGAGACTGGAATTTTGGTTGCTAAGCAAAACAGTCATTAAGTGAATCTGATCCAATTTTATGATCTTCTTTGTGGTGGTCATTAAGCGATTCACCTATCAGGCCCAGTCCAAGAACGACAAAGAATCAGTCCAGTCAAACTTCAGTTCTTTATTTGCTCACACATATAGGCAGAATCTTGCCAGACTAAAGCAACTCTATTTAACCTAAGGGGAAATAACCTGGGAAAGCTCTAGGGCGGGGCTATTTTTCCTACAACTGCTTCCTGGACTGTGTTTCCTCTTATCTTGTCTTCCTCCTTGGAATGTGCTCCCTCCTTCCTGAGAACCAGCAGCATTACTGAAATCCATCACATCACCACAGGCATTAAGTGAACCATGTGGTTGTTAAGCAAATTATTTTGTAGTTTTTATTTTTGCTTTAAATCTAATAAAATTCCTTTGAAAAATCAATCAATCAACAATAGACATTTTTAGATAATTTAACAATAGAAAATTGGCATTCAGAGATATGATCTATAGCTATGTGCAAAAAAAAAAAATCATGGATAGAATTCAAAATTTGAATACGCAGAGGGCCAAATCAGAATTTTATCAAATTTGGAATCATAATGGCAATAAGGTATAACAAATGTGATATCTGAGTATTCAACTGCTGCAAATTTGTAATGTGGTTAAAGTAGATTTTTTCCCCCAAGGGACAATGTTAACATAAGTACACTACCCAGGTTTTCAAAAGTGGGTGACAATTCTATTCCCTAATTCAGATATCAGTGATGAAAAATTGGAGACCCCTTAAGAAGAAATCACCCCACTCTAAAACAGGAAGAATACCTATTGCCAGACAGATGAACAGTATATTCTTTTCTATCGGAATTCAGGGTTAATTTATTAAACCAGTCCTTTACTACCTGCCTACTACATCATGTTAGTGTTTAATTCCTTGGTATTCAATTATCTCCCCAAAGCTACTACTGCTATAAATGGAAAGTATTTATTTTATTTATTTTCTATCCCACCTTTATTATTTTTATAAATAACTCAAGGCGGCAAACATACCAAATACTCCTTCCTCCTCCTATTTTCCCCACAACAACAACCCTGTGAGGTGAGTTGGGCTGAGACAGAGTGACTGGCCCAAGGTCACCCAGCCGGCTTTCATGCCTAAGGCGGGACTAGAACTCTCAGTCTCCTGGTTTGCCATTGGCTCCTTCCTAGGGCTGAGAGACAGGGACTGGCCCAAGGTCACCCAGCCGGCTTTCATGCCTAAGGCGGGACTAGAATTCTCAGTCTCCTGGTTTGCCATTGGCTCCTTCCTAGGGCTGAGAGAGAGGGACTGGCCCAAGGTCACCCAGCCGGCTTTCATGCCTAAGGCGGGACTAGAACTCTCAGTCTCCTGGTTTGCCATTGGCTCCTTCCTAGGACTGAGAGACAGGGACTGGCCCAAGGTCACCCAGCCGGCTTTCATGCCTAAGGCAGGACTAGAACTCTCAGTCTCCTGGTTTGCCATTGGCTCCTTCCTAGGGCTGAGAGACAAGGACTGGCCCAAGGTCAGCCAGCCGGCTTTCATGCCTAAGGCGGTAGTGATATATATGTGTGCACATCCACATAAAAGCACCTTGTTACTGTGCATAGTGTGTCACTGTAACTCTTACAACTTCCACAGTATGTTTTTAACTATGAAGACATACTGTTTTCTGGTAAAGTCTTTGAGGAACAGAATCCGTAGCTCATTGGCTTTTAAAGCAATGAAATTTGGATTGTTAGATGGTAAGATAGCCCATGTTAGGCAGAAGATGGACTAAGATCTAACGGTAGATCGCTGGAGTTCATTCAAAGCTAGGGTTTTGTTATGCAACCATTCTGCCTTGTTCATGGAATTTAACAAGAGATCCAGATAAAATTTTATCTTCTGTGCTTTCTCAATTTTTTCCATCTTTTTCTTTTGCTTAACAGAAATAGGAAGATGGAATCAGTACTAT